>PVJN01029715.1:0-26206 GCA_004026805.1 Lasiurus borealis
AGCAAGAAGATGAAATGTGCTTTCTCTCATACATGCAAGGCACTTAGAAAGAATGGGATCTTGTTTGTTATGTGTAAAATTCCTCTACCTAGACCACTGTTTCTTAACCTTTTCTCACCCTACAGTCCCTCAATGCTCTTGTGCTCTATCTTCTATATACTATCAAGAGCCAAGAAGATTTTGCTGAGCTTTACATTCTGTAGTTTACTCAGAAAGAAACACAAAAATGACAGAAAAAGGAAAACAACAAGACAACTAAAATGCTTTCTGGAGCCATATATGCCACCCCCTTTCTCTTCTCTGTACAATTGAGAAGTACTTATGGGAACATTTTACAGTATTATCTTCAAATTGTAAGACTTGTGAATATTGGCACTTCTCACCATTTTCAAACAATTAATTCCTCAAAATAGAAAACACAAAGTTGGCAACTTGTTTTCTTTTCAATTTATTGTGTTTAAATATAAAGCTGAACAGGTAGTAGAGAGAAATTCAATGCAGCTACAACACTGATGGTCAGTAGGATACACATTACAGTTTTAGTTCATTCCATAATAGTATAGAATAAGGAAAAACATCAAAATAAAGTGATAGAGGAGTTGGAAAAGTTCTCTAGTGTACATACAGCATGTTTCAAGGATGAACTAAAAAGTTAAGAGTTAACAATATGGTTTAGAGCTCCTCCTAATGGCGCAAAGAATGAATTCTCATCATTAGGCTATCCATAACTCTTACTATAAATAGTTTGTTCAGTGAGACTGCAGAGGAAAAAAGGAATGGAAACAATATGATTGTCCTTAGAAGAGACTGTTCAAAAAATAGCTGGGTAGAGCCCAAACAATAAAAACATCAGTTTTTTTTTTTAAGTTAAATGTGCATTAGCTTTTGGTTAACATATATAGAAAAAATGGAGAAACTTGAATGAGAAGAATTTCAATTTGAAAATATGATTTATTTAGGAATAGCAAAAGTTAGAAAGCAAGCAAAACACTCACACTGAATTAATTACAGGTAGGTTGACTTAATAGTAGGTTTTAACAGTGTCAGGTAGCCTTACTATGAAGAAAGAGGGGTAATGAGAGCAATGGAGAGAATCTGTGGACAAATGAGCATGTGCACGCTTGCTACAAATCCATTCCAGGGAAAAGTTAAGGTTATCCATAATTACAATTACAAAACAAATAATAATGGCTTTTTATAATTATAATACTTTCCATAATTTAATAATAATACATCTGTAGAATGAATGCTTAAACATTTTAAAGTGCTGATGTATCACGCATGTGGGACAGCCGAGTTGGTATGCCAATCAACCAATATTTGCTCTTGCAGTAGTGATTAGCTTCTTACTAGGAACTGACTTATTCATATGGCCAAAATGTCAAAGCAATGGCTTATTCCAGTGCTTAACTATGTATAACTAAAGGTTTCCCAAGTAACATTTCTTGTATTTGGTTGTGACACCGAGAGGTAACAGCTTTTCTAGGGCCATGTCACTGAAGGGGGTCCCAGAAACCTCAGTAATCAGAGGTGCTGCACATGTAAGAATTCAGAAAATAAAATAGTGACTCTAGAAGTCTGAGACTGGGTTCCTAAAGATTTCAGAAAATTATGAAGGGTAAGAGGGACTCTTTCTACAGTGGCTTTATGATCTCAATACTTAACCAGAATTCTTCTCTACAAAGTTGGGGGTGGGAGGAGAGAAAAATCCCCATCTATTAGCCCTTTCTAGTTTCTCATGAAATAGCCTGCTCTAATATAGTTCACAATGAAACATCTGATACTATTTTCTGGAATTAGGCATTATTAATTTTTACAAACATAAAGTGAATCTTTTTTAAAAAAAATATATTTTATTGATTTTTTTACAGGGAGCAAGGGAGAGGGATAGAAAGTCAGAAACATCGATGAGAGAGAGACATTGATCAGCTGCCTCCTGCACGCCCCCTACTGGAGATGTGCCCTTGACTGGAATCGAACCTGGGACCTGTCTGTCTGAAGGCCGACGCTCTATCCACTGAGCCAAACCGGTCTCGGCCATAAAGTGAATCTTAATACAATACACTGAAATACTGCCACCTTATGTGCTTTCCCACTTAGGCTGTTTAAACACAGAATTCAAAGTCAGGGTGTAATGAACACTAACTGCTTACCTGGTAGATGTGCTTGTCTTCTCAACTGTGGACATGAGTCTTGCAAATGCATCAGTCACTTTGAGGCTTGAGGTGGAGATTTCCAGTTTAGACGTTGTTAACTCATATAACTCTGGATCCACACCTTATAGTATAAAATGATAGTCAGTGATGGCAAGCTACAATTGGTCACTCAATTAGCCACATCCAAGATGCAAAAGGCAATTGTTCTGTAAACATCTGAGTCTTTTATAAGCACAACACATCTTTAGTAGAGTGTACTACTGTATTTATTTTTTAAATTTTAAGTTTTACTTTTTAGAGTTCTTATAAAATAGGAAAATACTTTCAAAATCCCACTTTGGTATATGTATAGTCTTTAACATAATACCACCCAAACACTCTAAAATTCTATCTCCGTTAGAAAACACCCTCAATTTTGGATTGGTTTGCAATATGAAAGTTAACAGTATTTTATAAGTGGAATGCACATGATACAATAGGATGATTCAATTGTTAAGTTGACTGATTGAACCATCCTCTCCTGCTATCTTCTTGATCATTTTCTTGCATTCTTTTCTTTCACGCCAAAAGGATTTGGAAGGTAATTTAAAGTTTCAAATATGGTAAATAATTTGGTTAAATATTCTGACAATTTGAGGGAATAAATATTACTCAAATCATTACATTATTACTAAAATATATATCAAGTTGTTTTTTCCTAAGAAGTGAGAGGGTATGATTTTCTCAGAAAAAGTGAAAAAAGAACTACTTTTGGATGAAATAAAAATTGTCTCAAGGGTTAATTATATTTCTAAAGTCTCATATCTAAATCTAGAAGCTATTAGACCAAATATTTTTTAATATATATTTTTTTATTTCAGAGAGGAAAAGAGAGGGAGAGATGAAAATGAAAACATCAATGATGAGAGAGAATCATTGATTGGCTGTCTCTTGCACACCCCCTGCTGGGGATCAAGCCTGCAACCAGGGCATGTGCCGTTGACCAGAATGGAACCTGGGACCCTTCAGTTCGCAGGCTGACACTGTCCACTGAGCCAAACTGGCTAGGGGTAGGCCAAATATCTTATCAGAGGAATTCAAAATGAAGCTGTGTTAAAATATTAGGCTTATTGTAAGTCTATAAAAATTCTCCCCTTATCTGACTTCAATAAAATATACATACCTATTTTTATATTTTTCTTGAATATAGATTTATATTAAATAAGACTATGAAAACAATGAAAAGAACAATTAAATATTTCAACTCAAGCTAAAATTTGGATAATAAAGATAATGAGATAAGAAGAATTTTAATTGTATATTCTTCTTGGTCCCAGCAAATTACTTGAGAAAAGTTCAGTGGTTTCAGCGTTTAACAGAAAAAAACAGACCGTAAGGGAGAATGTCTTATAGTTTCATCAATCTTTATTTTTTCAACAAGCTCTGATGATCAGCTAATAAAATTACATATAAATGCACATATTGATATTAACAAATTTCCTCTTTTTAGGATATTTCAAGATTAAAAAAACAAACAACCCCTCAGGAACTGCCTTCAATTTAGGAAATAATTAGCAGATGTATACATAGATCTCAGATGTTTACAGAAATCAAACAAGCAAAAGCAGCTTCCACATTTACCATGTCCAACAAGGGAGGAAGGCTATAGAAAATGTTTGTTGACTCTCCCAAGTTCTTAATATTTCATTAAGGTACAGTTTCAAAATATATCTAGAAGGCCTTTTATAATAAGTATATAGGTTGTAATTAAAATGTACAAAATTATAGATGCCTGTAAAGAAACTAAACAAATCCAAAGTACCTCTTTCCTCTACTGTGAAAGGTTAGCTTCTAAGTAACCACAAAATTTCAGTAGCTGTTTAAGGAATAATGCAGAATGAAAAACTGCATTCTAATTAGCAACAGAAAATTGCTGGTGAAAATTTACTTGGATTTGTAAAATACTGGCTACTTGGCTGTCAAACAGTAAAGTGGGAGATTAAAAAACAAAATAATGAACCTCCCCCAGCCGAAAACAAACACATGCACGAAAAGAAAACAACAGTACTATGGCCTTTTTAAAAAACAAAGTAACTCCCTACTCTATACTAATAATTAGACTAATTATTTTTAATGGAAGAATTTTTTTTAAAACCTTAATGAGGCATAGTTTAGTTACATAACTAAAGCTAGCCAACCAAGTTCTATGCCAACCTCCTAAGTCTCACACACAAAATAATTAACCGCAAGCTGAGACAAAATGACTTTCCCAGAAACAAGTCAGAAGAAGTGCAAGCAAGTAGTGAAATGGAATACTAAGGAAGGTATTGATACCTGTAGCTTGATGGTAAGTTTTAACAAAACCCAATAGCAATAAAAAGAAGGCAAAGCAACTTTATAGTAATCAACTTTATACAGCAGCTAGAGCATATAATGAAAATACGGAATGAAAATACTTAAAAGGTTCCAAAGTAATGAGGACCGCATTTGACCATGCTAATTTCACTTCTATCACAGCTTTAAGCTTCCCTCAAAGCTACTGAGCCTGGTTATCAGGTCATTTCTGTACTTCTTTATATGGTCAGATTATCTACGGATGATTTTTTAACTGCGTTTAGAATGTAACCAAAAATTAAATTTAAACCAGATTTTTAGGCATCCAAATATAGCGAGCTCACTTAAATTATAATACAGTTCATGACAAAACAAAGCTAAGAGCAATTTAAAAATGGGAACTTGGTAATTCATTCTTGGGACCTGTATAGTTATAAGGAAATTGATACAGACTTTCCCCCCTATTTAGTATTAAAAGCAACTAATTAGCTCACCCACTCATTACATAGTTCAAATGTATTTATAAGTAATATAAGTAAATAGTAAAATATCATTTTGAAGTCACAACCAGACACAGATTGTTTTTTTTCATATGCTTGTAAAATCTTGGAAACAATGAACGTGATAACCAGGGCTTAGATTGGAGGAACCGAGTCATTCTACCAAATGGCCTTGGACCTTCCTTACGCAGGATGAGATTTCCATAACCAGACCTTGGAGAAGGGCATCCACATCCCAGGTTCACCCTTAGCTGACTCTTACTCTGCCCCATTTCCCATCATGGCACCTAAACTGCTGGAAGTGGGGGGCAGGGTTATCTAGTTGAACAGGATAAACCCAGCAAATTCTTAGGAACCAGGCTGACTGTAACTGGCCACCAGTGGGGACACAGAGAGATCCTTGCTATGCATTCTGGACATCAGCATCTATACATAGCACTCCAATGGCTATCTGATGATCAATGGGCATGATTACCAAATCACAAGTTGGGATGACAGAGTCATTAAAATCATATTAAATAAAATGTAAACATAAAAATGCCATTATATTTTAATCTTTTTATTCAGTTAGACAATGACAAAATACATTAGTTCTTTGGTCAATGAACTGAACTTTTGCAGGGCTGAACATTAACAGGCACTCCAAGTAAGGTTTATTTCTAACTTTCAGTATCTCATAGCAATTATTTTTTATTATTAACTTTTTTCCTCCACATGGAAAACTAACAGTAAACTTTCTACTTAAGAGCTACATGAAGACAATAATAGTTCTATGTGGCACTATATAACTAAGTGCTAGAGTCCAACATTTTGGAACCTAATTATACATTCAGCACTAAAAACAATTAATTGAATGCTAGCATTTGTTAAGGTTTTATTATCACAGGCACTACAATGTAAAGTCATCTTTGTGTACTAAAATATTCTTATATCTCTAAACTTTTATTTTCTCAAATGGCTTTATAGAATATGCTTGAAAAAATAAGCATATCAAATATCACATTTTTCATTTACAGGAAAAAAACAAAACAAGAAAAAAAACACTCCTGCCTTTAAATAAAGACATTAGGACTGTTTTATTCCTAGAAATGATTCTGAGCTCTGAATATTACACTCTGAGAAAGCTTTCCTTAAAATACATTTCATATAAGTCATTTGCTATAGTCAGCTACTGGAAAATAACAATAGATAGGTGAAAGAAAAGTATTAGAAAGACATCATAGAGAATACAATCTACTTATTTCCTTGTTTATAGGAAAGTCAAGTGATGTGGTCATGCTCTCAGTAAAATAAACTAGAATCGTGGTTTTGACACTCTGCTGACCTGGGATTGTGGTGCTGCTGCTAGAGCTACTGTCATCCACGGGCCCAAAGAAATCAAGGTTCAGAAGAGTGGAACCTCCACTAGCTTGAAATTCAGTGACCATGTTGGTAGGCAGCCACACAGAAGGTAAGCCAAGGGAGGAGGGGTTATGTGTAAAAAGGGGTAAGACACACACTTGAACATGCAGGTTATAATTAGTAGTCATTACACATTTTTAAATCAACATTAAAACAATGTGTACAGTATTAGTTTTTCATTACTAAGGACATTTCTGAAGTAACAATTTAATTTGATGTACATTTTCTCATGTACAAGTTAAATAATTTAACACTTAGTAAGGTTTTAGTTAGAAGTTCAGTTCTTTCAATCAAACTCAAAACCATAGCAGAAAGACCAAGGGAAAATATACCCGTTAAAGGGAAACAATACTTTAATCTCAACCCAACATTAAATCACTGCATATGCCCAAATCAATCTTTCATGTTAGTAATGCTGGTTTCCAATTAATAATGTTTAAAAAGTGACAAAGTTTTCAGTTTTAGGACACACACCAATACATTAATTTAGTTTAAAATAAAACAATATGTCATAACTGCCCTACCCTGATGTGCAACCTCAAGCTGTACTGTTCCCCTTTAACTCTGAAACAGTAATCAGAAATAATATACATTTTTAAGAAGTTGTTTGTTAATAAAAAGCACGATGATTTGACTAAATAAGACACCAGACAACAGCAAGAGGTGCATCCAGGCTTTCCTTCAGCACTGTTATTCAATTGGATGCTTTCCAAATATCCTAGCCCCCATTCTAAGGCAAAACTGACAGAAAGCTTTAGGCAATGGCTCAAACAACTGAATGCATAAAAGAGTAAGAGTAATTGTATCCTAGGGTCAAATTAAAACTTGTGGTGTCAACACATTGCAAAATTAGCATTTCACATTATTTTAAAGACTCCACATTACTAAAATAAGCTTTTCCTTTCTCAAGAATTTCTCTTAAAGCCGTGAGTGAAAACAATTATTTCTGGAACTACTTACCAGCATTTTGAGATAAATTTTAGAAAAGGATCATGAAAATCATTCACTTTCTATTTGCATATAAGTGCTTTATAAAATATTATTAAATCTGAAAACTACATTGAGTCAATAAATATGGGTCTATTTGCATTGTTTTTAGATAAATAACTGTGCTTTGTGCTTCAAAGCAGCCTCTAGTCACAAGACTTTGCATCCAAGAAAATTCTATAAATTAAAAACTGCAGAAACAAATTTCAAGTAAATTGATCCTACCTAGAATATCATTTAAACTACTTACATACTTGTAAAAAATAAAGAAGTTTTTGACTTAAGATGAAGAAACTAAAATTGTACCTAACTACTACCTATATTTAGCCATTAATGCTAATTAATAGTAGTAATGGCTGATTTCTTGAGCAATTACTATTCAGAAAGAAAGCCTGAATTTCCAAAGATAAGCAGTTACGTTCAAACAAAAAAAGGAAATCAGCAGAGAGAAGTTTGTCTGAACTTTGTAGCTTTCTTAACTCTAGCTCTGGTGCTAGAGGCTCTACGGAGAGACGTACCATCTAAAGGGTTAGTAAGGCCACTGCTACTCCAGTCAAACTGGACGGGTGGTAGAGACTCCTAGAGTTGAAAACCAAAAAATCAAAATTAATCAGTACACAATGTATCAACGAAAAGAATCTTTTACAAAGAAAAAAAATCTATTATAGCAAGATAATTAGGCAATAAAATCCCTAAAGACAAAATAAGATTAATTTACAATTTCAGAAGGTTACCTGCAAATAATATTAATCTAAACTGAAATTGCAAAATTTACAAACAGTACAGCTTGACATTGAAGAAGTTGTATCTGAAAAATGGAATTATCTTTACATTTCAAACAGAAATGTATGGACTGTTTCTATGTCAAGATTTCAATCAATTCTCAAATCATTATTCAAGCTATTGGCTTTATTACAATAAAAACATTAAAATGTATAAAATATCACTGACCCTTTTCACTACTGTGATAACTTTAAATGACTTGGCACTTAAAAATGGCATAATGTTATAGAGAAGGTACCCTACTAAAATTGAGGGAATGTGGATGATCTGAAACTGAGCAACTAACTAATCAGTTAACTATTTGTATGACCATTTATGGTTCATTTAGTTGGTCTCGAAATATACAAAATGAGAAAGCTCAAAGTCCTAGACCTCTGGTTCTTAACAATTTTCCAAATTTTACATATAAGATGGAAAGTAGTACAAAACATTTAAAAATGAGTATCGCTTTAAGAATATTCTTTTTTTTTAATTTTAAAGAATATTCTTGGTGAGAAAAATTGTGGTTTTTGGTTTTCTTTCTTTCATGTTGGGGCAGTGTTGACAACACTCACTGAAATAATCTGTGTTTTATCAGACTCAGTATCAACATGTTGTCTTTTTTTGCACACACACACACACACACACACACACAAACTTTATTGTAAGGTAGGTACTATTTAAACTTAATATTCATTTTTTTTCTGTATAAACATATTGAAAGGGGCATGAATCCATTATTTCTGAAAGTCAAAAGCCATAATATTGTAGTAATAATTATCTTCATAACTGGGATACCAATGACAGGCATGTTACTATAAGCATCTAGTTGTCCCAAATTGGGCAGACCTGGAGGTTGAGGGGAGGGATATAAACAAAGTAAAATGCTAACATTAGTGAGTGCCAGGGGTTAGGGATAGTTGTGGAAGTGGGGTGAGGAGGAGGCAGTGGAATAAGAAGTATTAAGGGAGTTATTTGTGCCTATGGAAAAGTTCTGTTTCTGGATTGCAGTGTGGTTATGTGAATATTTCCACATGATAAAAATGACATAGAACTACGTACACATATTGTACAATGGTCATATTATTTGTTTGATATTGTACCATAATAATGTAAGATGTAAACATGAGGGAAACTGGTGAAGGGTACAAGGCACCTCTTTTGTATTATCTTTGCAGCTTCCTGTGAAAATGGTGAAAATCTAGTGTATAACCTACTTATAAGACTGGTAAACAAAATTTAGAAAAGGTATTCTTTAGCTGAACTAAAAAACAAACAAACAGACAAACAGCTCTAGGCATTCCAACAGATTCAACTTATATATATCCTACTTCTACACCTTTAGTCATATTCAACATTGACTGAATGAACAAAACCCAACTTATGTAGTAACAAAATTTCTGGATAAATGAAGCAAAGCTCCTTCATTAACATTTTATCTAAATGATGTCAAGTAGTTGGATACTTAGAAATATTTCAGTGATCTGCTAAAATTTTAGTTTTCATATAGGTGTGTATGGCATTTTAAAGACATAGCCAGTAACACAGGCTGGGGATAAAAGCAGGTTTACAGTTGTTTGTATGGAAAACAATACAATATTAATAGAGGCCTGGTGCATGAAATTTGTGCACAGAGAGTGTGTGTCCCTCAGCCCAGCCTGCACTCACTCCAATCTAGGACCCCTAGAAGGATGTCCAACTGTCTGTTTAGGCCCAATCCTACAGGACAACCTTCTCACAATCCAGGACTGCTGGCTCCCAACTGCTCGCCTGCCTGCCTTTCTGATTGCCCCTAACCACTTCTGCCTGCCAGCCTGATCACCCCCTAACCACTCCCCTGCCAGCCTGACTGATGCCTAACTGCTCCCTGCCAGCCTGCTTGCCTCTAACTGCCCTCTCCTGAAAGCCTGGTTATCCCTAACTGCCCTTCCCTGAAGGCCTGGTAACCCTCAACTGCTCTCCGCTGCAGGCCTGGTTCTCCCTCCAACTGCCCTTCCCTGCAGGCTTGGTCACCCCCAACCTCCCTCCTCTGCCAGCCTGGTCACCCTTAACTGCCTTCCCTTGCTGGCTTGATTGCCCCCAATTGCCCTCCCCTGAAGGCCTGGTCACCCCTAACTGCCCTCCCCTGCAGGCTTGACTGCCCCTAACTGCCCGCCCTTGCAGGTCTGGTTCCTCCCAACTTCCCTCCCCTACTGGCTATCTTGTGGCAACCATCTTGTGTTCACAGGGGGGCAACCATCTTTGACCACATGGAGGCAGCCATTTTGTGTGTTGGAGTGATGGTCAATTTGCATATTACTCTTTTATTAGATAGGATAATAATACAGTGGTACCTCGAGATACAAGTGCCTTAACATTCGAGATTTTTGAGATATGAACCTTCAAGCGAGCGATTTTTGCTTTGAAATACAAGCAACATTTGAGAAAGGAGTAATCGCGCAGATCGGCCGGCTGCACACGACCCACCAGTTTACCATGACTCAAGTGTCTCATAGTTTCCCACGCCTCAAGGTTACGGAACAAATTAAACTCGTATCTTGAGGTACCGCAGTACAAGAATAATCTCTGTGTTTTGAGTACTCACAACTGCAAACCTACTTTTGTACCACTTTGTATAATAACGAGGTGCTAAAACACAAATCAATATTTTGTAGAAATGAGACAGATGAAAAATTGGACACCTATGCAATTATAGGCTAACTAATGACATTGACAAGGAAACTAAAAAAAAAAAAGCACTGGAATGAAGCATTTTAAAACAACTTGAAGCAATGTGGTATGATTACTGTGAAGACAACAGTACTAAAAAAGACAAGGCCATAATAAGAGCATAAAAAAGGAGACTGGAGACAGAATACTTAGGTTCTCTGGTCTTAGCTATACCATTGATAGATGATTTGGGGCATATTACTTAGCCTTTCCAAATATGTATTAAAAAGAAGAGCACAATTATATATTTTTTCTTTTTTCTAACTATAAAATTCATAACTGAAATAGCCACATCAAGTAGCCTACAAGAGGAAGTTAGTTAGTGGTGACTAAGTGAATAACTGCTAGTCAGAGAGTTGAGTCTACTCTGTAGTGAATGAAATATAAAATAATAAAAGCATAATATGCTAATTAGATTGGACATCCTTCCAGACGACCTTCCAGATGAAGCCGGGGCTGAGAGGGAAGCCCGGGTCCCGGGTGCTGGAGGAAAGGAAGGCCTATTCTTGCACGAATTTCATGCATTGGGCCTCTAGTATAGTTATAAGTACTGATCCTTCTAAGAGGGGAATCAGTAATGACACCAGGAATGGTGTGACCTTGAAATTCAGTGGATAAAGATAAAAACAAGACAACAAAAGCATCACTACTGCTTTTCACCTGTAATCTGTCTTAGAAAAAACACCAAAACACCATTAACAGTTGCTAGTAACTTATTAAATTCCTAAACAAGAGATGCAATGGTTAAAAGATTAATGAGTACAAACTAATTTGGAAGAAAGAATAAAATTTAGTGGGTACCAAAATTGAGCTAAAATAGACAAAACAAAAAACATGCAGTCACAATGAGAATTTTGTAACTAAATTTGAATGTTTAATGCTGTCCAAAACAAACACTTTATAAAAGAAAGGTTTGGTATATTTGGCGGGGGTGGGGGAGGGGGGGAGATAAGGGTGGAAAGGAAGAAAAGATATTAAATAGGTCTTTCCTGACACAGTTTGTTAAGTTTCTAGCACTAAAGGCTATATAGTTTTTTAATCTGAAAATTATGAGTAGCAGGAAGACATATAACAGCCTTACTGCACGGCCAAAAAGTAAAGTAAAAGTAATATGTATGTTGCATGCCAAAGAACAGTGGTAAGAAATAGCACTTTATATAAAGATATCTTTATTACATATAACAGATGTTTCTTAAATATTTTAACTTGAATCACAACTATGGAGCCAAGCAAAGATCTCACTATTTAGTGATGGCAGTCAGGCATCTCAGCACACAGTTCTGATATGCTTACTGAAACCTGTTTGAGTGTGTTTGTATATATTAGAATGACAACTTACATAATCTCAAGTCAATTCAGAAATAAGTGTGAACAACTTCCATTGGGAAGTATTATTTTCATTGGTGCCCAGAAAAGCCTAAAAACTAAAGCTAAAGAGGATCACAAACCACAACAAAAAAGTATGAAATAAATTTTTAAATTCACCATTTTTTTGAAAAAAAGAAATGTGTACACTAACAGAATAAAAGGATATGTTTGAGTAAAAAGACCTTTTTTTTATATAAGTAGCAAGAGAGCAAGTTCCATTTTTTTTAAACAAAAAAGTTAGATGTTCTTAATGTTGCTAAAAATTTCTACACTTGTCTATAAATAGACAGTAATCCTTTGATTACAAGTACATAGGGGTGTATGTGCATGAATAGATGTCAACATTCTATGGAGCTGCAACTAACCTCCATTACATGAACACATTAATTTACATTAAAAGTCTTTAATTAAATTGATACATTTGTATCAGGTCATCTAGATTTTTTTAAAGCTTGTCTATAATTATATAATAAAGATATGTATAAGGTATGACTACAATAAAATACATAAGATTGGCCAGCTTTGGTAAAATAAACAATATAGTTTATGGGGCTGTAATACATAGACTTGGACAGGAGGAGGAGAAGAGGGGAAGGAGGAAAGCAAAACTAGCAACAAGTGGCCGAAAATAAGAACAGCACCATTTTTAGTGAATAAGCCAGCATTGTGAGTATAAGAATGCTGATTAAGGTAGACATGGAAATGAGTTCTCGGAGAAGTAATTTTGGAATATGCATAGATAAGGCATGCATGGGAGGGCAGTTGATATCCAGAGGGCAAGGAAAAGAGGATAAATCTAAGGAGAGATTGTACTTACTGAGATATTTAGCCTAAGCCATCTTACCTATTTCTCAAAAGAGTTGATAAAAGTCCAGGTATTTTACGCATCAGGCCTCTGCTCACGAATTCAAAGGAATGTAAGCTGGCTTCAAAGGTATGTTTAGCTGTGCCCAGGTATAAACCACAGTGGTACACAGCAGTAATATCATATGTTTCTTGAAACACACTTGAAAGGGAAGGACCCTGCTTTATATCATTATTTTCTAAAATATGTTTTTCAAAATACCAGTGCTGCAGATGTTAAGACTCTTCTCCCTTAGTCCCTGCAGAGAAGGGTCCTGTGGTCAAGAATATTTGAGATATGAATGACAATTAAATAGGGTTATTCGCTACAGGATTCTTCCGAGTCCTTAATGTGTGTGTTGTGAATCTACAAGGGTGGCTATAAGGCATGATATAAAATATTTCCCAAATTTACTTCACCCTAAAGCCCTTCTTTAGTGTTGCATCTCTGGGGATTAGTATTTAATGGAGCACACATTTTGGGAAAGGCTGTCCAAACATACATTTTGTGTTAGACATAACTGAAAATGATATTTAAGGTTAAGAAATGACAAACACAGTAAGGATTTTAGAAATGGTAATGTTCACTTAAAAATATCAATCTTCTAAAAAACGGTATTTAACCAGCACTAAATCCATATTTGATCTGATGTGGGAAAAGTAAGCAATCTAAAATGGTTATTTTCCTCAGATAAAGAGAGGGAAGCTTTGAAATTACATATATTAGACTAAAATAAATTTTGTGCTTAAATGTGCTAAGCAGGTAAAGAATAAAGGTAAAAGAGCTTTCTTTTTTTCTTAATGGGTAGTTTTGTTAAATATCACATAATTTTCAAGTAATAATTATATTCAAACTTCCCAAACACCAGTTTTTGATGTAATAAACACATCTAAACTTTATAAATTTTGCAGGCTTCAAGAAAAACATACAATAGTAGGCCTTGAAGAGTCGGTATAAATGCAGTGTTCCCCATTTTTGAGGACATCCATCCAGCACTTACCAGATTTGTGTATCAGTAATGACCATACAATGTTCAAGCTGCAAGGGACTTTTAGAGATGCATGTTTCAAAGTCTTCATTTTAAAGGAAAAGAGACTAAGTTTTAGATAGGTTTTAAAGGACTTACTAATGACCAGCCAGTTCTCAATTTGTGCTTTTCTATTCTTAGAAATGAAAGATAATTTGTTCATCGTATTTCAAGCGGTATTATTTAATAAGGAATCAAAATCACACCCATCATGAAGTCAAATTTTTAAAACATTTAAAAAATTAAGTCTATACTATGTCCAGTATGTGTGGACATACATGTATAGATATGTCTGAACATATCTATACACATACAGATATTTTTACCTGGAATTGGTCAGATGTACATGTATTCATTTCTGGTGACATGGAGGTTGTCTGACCAATGGAAGCAATTTTTTCTGCAGCAGATAGTGGTTTCAAGGGTTCCTTGGTGGGCTCTAACATACCCTGGAAAAGGTATATTAGTCATTAATTTGGGACGGGGGAATCAACGCATAAACTTTACAAGAAATTTAATCTATAAGGAAGCAAAAGGATAAAACAGATTATTTAAAAACTTATTAAAGACAAAAGAAACGATTCTTAAATTTTGTTTAGAGAAAATTTTATTGCACTATGATGGGAACTGTTTCATAATAATACCTTTGGAACCCAAACTTTCTGAAGTAAAACCCTGTATTTTAAATCAAATTTGTTTTAAAGTACCTGGTTATCACTGCCACACAAAAGCAAAAGTACAAGCTGTGATGGTGAGGATGGGGAGAATCTTTAAGAAGTGAGCACAACGATATTACATCCCAACCCTAAGAATCCAACAATTGTATGTTTCTGACACTGAATCTGCAGGAAAAGGCTCCTTTCATACATATTACACCATGGTGGTGCTTGGAGAACTGAGAGCTAATTTTAAAACACATGGGAATCTAGTGTTTGATTCTAGCTCAACTAAAATATGGGAACCTTAATACTTAGTTCTTTGGACTGGCCAAGCAGAAACACAATCATTTCAGAGGAGAAAACATCTTATATGTTCCACTAGGTATATGAAAATCTAATATGCTTTTTGAGTTAGAAAGAAAGATATTTGGAATGGGTGTAGAAATAAAAAAATCAGTATTTTGCATCAACACTCTGCCAAACATTAAATATAATGGGTTATTGGCCTGAATAAAAAACCAAGCTTTTATACATTTAAAACTAATACTTGCTAAGTTCTGAGTATTTATTAACCAGACCAAATAAAAGTCTCCCTCTACTGGGAGTGGAGAGGAGGTTAGAATCTGTAAATTTCTAGAACCTGCCTCTCCCAAAATATAGAGCATTAAGCTACCTAAAGCAATTTACAGATTGAAGTCATGAATGCGCGGTCTAGCTCAATACCCCTTGCATAAGTGTGTCCTTATACTAGTACAAGAAACAAAGTATTTGGCAATTACTAGTCTTAGCCAACTTTTCTAATGTGAGCTGTCACTTAAACCAGTGGCTCTCAATCAACAGTCTCTGCATCCCCTGGGAACGTGTCAGATGTGCAAATTCTTGAGCCCCACTCCAAACCTACAGAATAAGAAATTGTGAGGGTGGTGGCCAGCTTTCTGTGTTTTGAACAAGTCTTATAACCATTTCACATTAAAGTCCAAGAACCAGTACCTTAAATGGCCATTTCAGATACTATTTCTCCAGATGAGATCAAAAGATATTGAACATCTCATACTTGTAAGGCACCATGGGAAAAATTAAGGCATAATTAAAATTTAAAGCCAGATATAAAAAAGGATAAACTTCTAAATGTAAAGCATTACTAAAATGAATGAGAAAATGATGCATTTACTAAATCAACTTTGGAATTAAAAGCTTATAAAAATAGTAAATTATTACTAACAAAGATTGTAATTAAGCTAGCAAAATAAAGCATAAATATTCATCTCTAACCTCTCACAAAACTTTAAAAACTGGCTAATGTGATGAGACTATACATAAGCATTAAGTAGGTTATTGCTGAATGAAAGCTCCCACAAATAAAATTGATATTTCCTACTTAGAATATGATAATAACAACAACAACTTCAGGAATGCTATTCCTTGAGGAAAAAAAAAATACAAAGAATCAAAACTTTAAATAAATATTCTGGATTATATTTACCCACAGCAGGAAAGAGTGTAAGGATAATCAAAGTATTTTGAAAATGTAAGATAACTATTTATTAAGGAACAGAAACTGGTAATGATGAATGCAGAAAAGTTTTTGTCCAATTTCACAAAACAAACAAAACTACAAAACAGGACAAAGCAAAATGGTCCAATTCAATATCAATAATTAGAGCTTATTCATGGGAAAAATTTTTAGATTAAAGAAAGGTCAAGCTCCACAGCAAATCCATTTTTACATGCACATAAAGAGCTATAATTTATATTCCACACCAAGGGTTCCTTAGCTTTTTCTTTCTTTTTATAATATAGTATTTTCAAGTTATTGGCAAAAAAAAAATTAAATATTTTTAGTTTACTAGATAGGACATTTTAATTCACCAATAACTCAATGACACACCAAAAACCACAAACAAATCCAACTTTAAAAAGTGACTGAATCTTGATATGGTACAGAATGAAAATTCCTCAGTTATCCTGGACTACCTGGCATATCTAAAAAAACAAAACAAAACAAAAACAAAATTCAACACATTTACAACATTAATGGTAAAACTAAGGACCAATTATGGGCATTTTCAGTTACTACAATTTAGTACTTCAAAGCTTTTATATATATATATCAATAGTTTCATTATTTAAATTGATCACAACTGGATTAACACATGGTAATCTAAGTCTTCAGATATTTTAGCTTTTTTCTATTTGAAAGCAATTTAGAAAATACACAAGAAAAAAGAGAGACCTCCAGAAATTAATTTTACAAAGAGTTATGAGCACTAATACTTTAAAGATAAAAGTAATTTTGAATCTAAAATAGAAGTCTGTAACTAATGGAATATAAAAAATATCTTCAGATCAAGACTTAAAAAAATATTATACTTATTTCCTTAATGTTCTCATACTAAATTCTATTAAAATACATGTCAGATTATGTAAGTGATTTAATATAATAAATGCAGCAATGATAAATACACATAGAAACATTTTTATACTTACCAATCCTGCTGCATACATGGGCACTATAACAGGTTGCTTCTTATTGCCCGTGAAGAGCTATACAGGTGTTACAGAGAAAGAGCATATATTTAGAGAATGATCTGTCATAAAATGAAATAACTTTCCAAAATATGCTTGCAGTGCTTTACTACATACATCAAAAATGGTAAATTGAAGAAACTGTTAAATTGCCCATATGGGGTTGTAATTTTGATCTTCTGATCCAATTCTTTCATTTTATAGTTAAGGAAAACTAGTAAACAACTTTTTCTAAAAATAAGAAATATTGATTGGAGAAAAACTGAGATTGGTTTATGTTTAAAAATTGGCATATTCAAAATACATGAACATCTAAACCAATTAATATTTATTTTTCTGAGGAATTAGCTTATCACAGCTTAAATAGAAGTATAATTATTTAAAAACATCCAAAAGTTGATTAGAGGATTTTCCAAGCTACTAACAAACTCACAATGTTTCGGGTGTCTATTCCCAAGGAGCACAAAAGCTTCTTGTTGCTATGGGAGCCGCCCCACTGATATCTCAAGCCATGTGCATCGTGGATATCCTGTAGCTCAGTCCATACATCCAGCAGCTCCCTGTAAAGTCATGATGAAGCCACCAACAATGATTTGCTCAATAGCTTTCACCACAAATCCTACTTTTAATGTAATTGTGAAATATTATACATTCCAATTAATCTTGAGTCTATCATGAATATAACAAGCAGTATCTGAATTAAATCAACAGACAAAACTTATAATCATTAGAAAAATTTAACTAAGTTAAACTCATTGGAAACAATATGCCAGTAAATCAAGTACAAATTTAGGCTGTATGTTGTTTTTTATATTAAAGCAAAAATATTTAAAAGGAGGAAAGAAATCAACTCAGCATTCTACCTTCTTATTACAGCCATTTAATATTTGTATTTCCTTGAGTTTTGATCCTCAAAACAGAGTTGCAATTATAGCATATATATAATTTTGTATTCTTTTACTCAGATTTTAAGCATTTCCTCATTTACATATGTATTTTTCAATGGTTGTGTAATGTTCTATTAAGACCAATTGCACCATCATTTATTTAGCTATACTCCTAGAGTTTTAAATAAGATTTTATGCTCAGCTTTTGTTAGTAAGGCAAGAGTATCTTCATGTATTTTATGGTGTGTGTTGTTGAGTTGTGCTATTTCCTTAGAATGAATTTTCTGGAAAGAGATTCCTGGGTCTAAGAGTATGAGCTACATGTACAACTAGCAATAAAAAAAGCAAACAAAAACAGTTTTAAGCTGCCAAAAAATAAACCTTTTTGTCCCCTTCTCTTCTCAGATTATCAACCCCAAAACAAAAGTCAAGAAGCAAAAATAATCTCCATCGTCAATGAAATTAAGAGATACTTAAGACCTTGAGCCACAAATACTAAGGTCACAGAAAGCTATGAAGGGAAGACCTATGGAGGGAAAGAGGTGAGAGTAAAGAAATGCAAGAGTCCAGGAATGAAAATAACATTGAAATTAAAACTAGAAAATCTACCTAGACCCTCTAACAGCTAATAACAGAAAGAAAACAGAGACAATGAAAGAAGGTAACTATCAATACAAGCGGAACTGCCCTACATTGGAGAGCAGGAGTCTCTGGACGGAAAGGTCTCATCCAGTGTTTAGTCCAAGGAATAAAATGACCCCTATTTTATTGTGAAATTTCAGAACACTAGCAACAAAAGATCCTAATTATAAATTTATCGTGAGAGTAAATAAAATAAAATAAAATAAAACTTTATCTCCCATGTGCCTTTTTTCTCAGGAGGCTATTAGAGGATGTGGGCCACCAAAATGGGATCTAAATGAACAGAAGTCACCACATGTGTATATGAGGATTGAATAAGAAGATGGAAGTTCTCAGGAGAAAAAAAATGGAATGGCCAACCTGACAGGTTTGATCACAAGTAAAATTATATTAACAGGCTGTTGGCTAGTAAGGAAAGGCTTAGAAATGAAAAAAGAGTTAGGAAAAAGTTGTATTATAATGGAATTAGTGGCTAAGCTGGGACCATTATTAACATCCTATATAATAAAGAGGTAATATGCAAATTGACCATCATGCCTTCACACAAGATGGCCACCCCATGTGGTCACAAGATGGCCAACAGGGGAGGGAAGTTGTGGGCAATCAGGCCAGGAGGGGAGGGCAGTTAGAGGTGACCAGTCCTGCAGGAGAGGGCAGTTAGGGGTGACCAGGCCGGCAGAGGAGGGCAGTTGTGGGGGACCAGGCCTTCAGGGGAGGGCAGTTGGGGGCAATCGGGCCAGCAGGGGAACAGTTAGGCATCAATCAGGCTGGCAGGGGAGTGGTTAGGGGGTGATCAGGCTGGCAGGCAGAAGCAGTTAGGGGCAAGCAGGCAGGCAGGCAGGCAGGCAGGCAGGCGAGCAGTTGGGAACCAGCAGTCCCCGATTGTGAGAAGGATTGGGCCTAAACCGGCAGTTGGACATCCTCCAGGGGGTCCCAGATTGGAGAGGGTACAGGCATGAATTTCATGCATCAGGCCTCTAGTGATTGTCATAATGAAAATACCAAATGAAAATTTAACCGAGAACTATAAGTATATTGAGATGATGAAGGAGAATAGCAGATGTAAGATCTAAACTTCCATCTATCATACTATGAAGTCAAAAGATGAAATATAAGATTAGAATACTGATTTAGAATACTGATTAGAATACTGATTTAGAAATATCAGAAAAAAAGCTAAAAAATGGAGATGCATGGAGGTTTTAAAAAATCATGTATTTTTAGCACAATATTTTTTAAAACTTTAACACAATAATGTTTCAGAACCTTAATGTTTAAGATAATCTTGTAAAATAGAACAGTTGATATTAACACATCTACATGCTATCTAACAACTGGCTACTACTTACCCACTTTCAGTTAAGGCCTCTCTTGTTTTTACTGGCAAGGTGCTTGTTTCCAGCAAGTGCTTCAGGGAAGTAACTTCCTCTTCAGTATCAGGGACAAACATGGAAGGAAAACACGCTTCGAAAATTCGCTCCAGGCGGTTTAGTAAAGCTGTCTGTACCAAAACACCCCCCAAAAATATATTTTCATTTCTCAAGTTTTAATGTCATATTTCTTCTTCATTATCTCACACACACACAGACCACATACACACACACCCTCTGTCCATTACTATAAGACAGGCAAACTACCAGTCAAATAAATACTTGTGAAAGAAGCACAACTATTCATAGAACAGCTGTTTTAAATGAGTACTTTAAACAACTTTGGTGATACAGTGATAAAAAGTAAATATAGCTACACAACAAGCTACTAGTACTTTATAAACATGTTATTTAATCCATTAGAAAATTCTACAAAGAAGAAATTATTACCCAATTATAAAGTGAGAAAGCAATCTCAAAGTCTGACTTAATTGTCCAAAGCAAAAACGAAACGAATACTAGATAGCATTCATATTCTTCACAGTACACTGGGATGTTTCTTATCACCACTCACATATTCTAGATTTAGGACCAATAAGATCAATGCTTATAAAAGTATGCTACTATAGTTGAACAAACCTTTTTTTCTTGGACATAAACTTGAATTCTGAAAGCCTTTCAGAAACATCTCTGCTGCTAAGAGAGCAAACCAAAATAGGAAAGAATGTCTCAATTTTTACTTAGAAATTCAACAACTCATTATTCTGATGATCTGTGTTTTCTTCTAGAAATTCCATTTCTCTACTTTTCTATGGCATGTACATATGTATTTTTGAATAAAATAATGCCTTTCCTCCTAGCAAAACTCATATATTCCCAAGAATTTTCACCAAGAAAATTTATATTTGGAGCTTTTTCATTAATTAAAACTTATTGGATTTAGATTAACTTACATTTTTGGTTACTACTAGATTTATTCTATATGTGCAACCTAGAATAACATTTATTCTCACTTTCCTAACTATTTCAGATACATTTAAAATTGAATAGTAGTTCAATTTACTAATTAAGCATCAAAAAGAAATACAAGTTGTTAACGTGTTAAAGCTTGTTGGAAGATTAAGTGTATTTCTGAAATGACACCCTGTGTACAAGAAAATGCCACATCATGGTGGTACTTCCTGCCAAATAAGGCACACAAGTTATCGCTTGATTTCTGTTGTTTAGTACAGTCAGCAAACAGGAAAACAAAAAAGGAAAATATTTCACAAACGTTTTCCAAATTGAAATCTCCTTTGAAAGCAATATCAGAGCAAAAAACTTAACACTGCATAATTAGTCTCAGGTACTCTTTTGCTCTCTGCAAGTTACTCTAAAATCTTTATTATATTCATGTCTGTGATATGAGAAAAGTTCTCAGTATCAATTATGAAACTTCCAGTAAAAAGTAGACTCAAGATCCCACGGCTTGTGAAACTTGAGTGTGTCAGGGGGACGAGTGCTTAAAGGCTTCAACAGAGGGAATGGACAGACATTACTTTTAAAGGGATCAGATAACCATCTAATTGGAAACATGAGGAGTGTTGGCATCTCCTCAGCAGGGAAGGTAAATAAAACTCAAATTTTTATTTCTCTGTAAATTAAAACAGAATTATTCTGGTATCTTCTTTGTTAAATGGGATAAAACAACAATAACAACATATTTATCAAAGGAAGAAAGAAATGACTCCAAAACACATTCCATCATTTGAGCAATATTACACAAGTCTTAGGTATACCAGCAAGAAAATTCTTAAATTAGTGAAATGTATGTGAGGAAACTGAGCATTATATTAACCTATTACCTCAATATTTTACTTCTTTCCCAATCTTTTCTCATAAAGAATATGAATTACATAGTAATTTGAAAACAAAGTTCCATATGTCTAGGATTAGACATTACATTAAATTGCTTCAAACCTATTATTGAATGAAGCAGGCAATATTTTTCATAAAGGGTTAGATAGTAAATACTTCGGCTGTGCAGGCCATCCATAAACCAGCAAGTGTGGGTGTGTTCTAATGAAACTTTATGTACTAAACAGGTGTGAGGACATATTTGTCTCTTAGGCCACAGTTTGCCCAACTGAGGTAGGGCAATAAACAAGTAACAAAGATTCAAGTAGCCAGGGTCCACTAACTGAAGAGCACTACCCAACACATATTGCCACTATATTATAGTGTCATCAAAGAGTTCTAAATTCAATTTTTAAAAATTATAGGAGCTTTGAGGTCAAGGACTATCCCTTATCTTGAATTTCTAATATCTAGATTCCTGTACATAACTGGTACAGGAATATTAACTATTATCAACGTAAAAGCGACTTTTTTTTTTAAAGCATCACTTTTATTTAAGACTGCAGGGGGCATATTTGTTCTATTTGCTAAAGTATATCTTATTGTAAGCCATCTAAATAATTTTTATACACAGATTGGATTTATTTATATAATTTAACATTTATAAAAAATAATAGCTGAATGAATGCCTTTATGTAATGCACTATGCTTGATGCTCTACATATATTACTTAATAAATCCTTTAAAAGAAACCCTGAAAGACAAGTATTGTGTCCATGTTATAGATGAAGAAAATAAAGGGAGGTTAATATAATTAACCAGTCACAAGCTGGCATGGTGCACAGCAAGGATTTGACCCAAAGCCAGATGCTAAAGCCTACTTTCTTTTCATTAAATCATATTTTTATCCACTTTTCTTTTGTCTTTCAAACATTTGTAGTCATTAGATAAGGTATTCAACTATTAACTGCTGATTTGCTTAAAAAAGCAAGTAATTTCATTCAACACAACAATGCGTAGTTTTTAACAAAGCAAATTGAAAATTTTTACTCGTCATTAATGTGAGGGTAACAAAAGTGTACATAGTTAGCATACTAAATTTTAGCTGAGATTATAATAGTAACTAAATAAAATATTCACATCAAATACTTAAATTTGAAATGCCTTCAACACCAAAGTCAAAGAGGAAAAAGAGCTATCAATTCTCCCTTAAATTTGGAATTTAGAAACTGATGACTGGTTGGCTGAATACCAGTTTATATAACTCATAGTCATGTCCTCCAATTCATACAAAACTCAAATACTAAGCCTAGCAAACAGTAGCACATCTAGCCATTAAACATTTTAAGAACTGTGGGCTCTAATAAATGCAGGGTTGAAAGTGAAATGCTCTTCAAGGGAGGTGCCAGATTCCCTTTTCATTTTCTCTATTCATGTCCAGTGCTAGGAAACCAAATAAGGAGGTTTACTACTTGCACAGAAGGGCACTTATTCCCCTAAGAGTTCCTACCTATCAAAACTATTCTGAGAATGGAAACTAGCCCAAAGCAGCAGCTTTGCTCTCAAAATAGTTTGATGGGTAAATATAGAGCCAGAATTAGGGGTACTCCAACAAAATTCTCATTTGTCTATAAATTTCTGCTATTCACACACACACACACAAAAAAAATCCAGTTAGCAACACTATTTCTTGCACCTTTGAAGACCACTTTCCAAGTTCATTTCTGAGATTATTCAGTAACAATTAACATTTATTGAGCACTTATTATGTAAAAAGCACTATGCTAACTAAGGACCTTTAGATGCACAATTTTATCTTCATAATACGAGTTTTGAAGTAAGTACTTTGATTATTCTTTAAATCTGAGGTTCAGGGAAGTAGATAATGCAAAAGTTAGTGCTGAAACATGAATCTGAATGTAGCAGTGGGACTCCAGAGCCTTGCTTTTAGCATTATACTATGCCAGGACCAACTTTACAACAGGCACAGGGCCTAGGGCCCACAATAATTTTAGGGGTTCATGAAAATGTTTTAATATCTAATGTTAACATACTCATCTTTATACTGTTATAAAAATTTTTAAGTACATTTTATGGGGAAGGAGCTCACAAAAGTCCTACGTGGCCTTGGTTAGTATGCTCTCCAAAGAAAAACTGGCTTTTGTAGCATTTCTCATTTCAAACGTATTTGTTTTCCTACCAGGGTCATTTATTACCTTAAGTGTTTTTATATTTTAATTTTAATTTTTCAAAACAGATAGGATTTCTGGGAAAGCAAAAACAATTAACTACCTGATTGTTTAATTCATCAATGGGGGACAAAGGATCATGTATAAATTCCCAGTTCCACCATATTTCTAGAACCATGGTCGGCAAACTGTGGCTCAAGAGCCGCATGCAGCTCTTTGGCCCCTTGAATGTGGCTCTTCCACAAAATACCATGACCTGGGCGAGTCTATTTTGAAGAAGTGGGTTTAGAAGAAGTTTAAAAAATTTGGCTCTTAAAAGAAATTTCAATCATTGTACTGTTGATATTTGGCTCTGTTGACTAATGAGTTTGCTGACCACTGCCCTAGCATATATTAGTATAAGCAGCCTTTTACCCTCTTGTGCAAATAAGTTATATTATCTATTGCAGAATTTCCCCACTGGTAGCCCCAGTTACAAACAAGTTACAAGTGTTCTAAAAATTTTGAAAGCTATACATAGATATGTGGTTCCCATATGGTTAATTTTAGGTGTCAACTTGACTGGGCCATGAGGTGCTTAGAGGTTGATCAAACATTATTCTGGTATGTCTGTGGAGGTGTTTCTAGATGAGATTAACACTGGAATTGGTAGACAGAGTAAAGTAGACTGTCTTTCCTAATATGAGTGGGCCTCATCCAATCACTGAGGACAGCTCAAAGACTGTAGAGATTGGGACTTTCAGTCTTCAAAATGCATGAAGCAACTCCCCCCTCCCTCTGCCACTTCCCCCTCATCCATTCATCCATCCATTCTCCTGGTTCTATTTCTCTGGAGAGTGCTAACTAATACACTTTTATTTTATAAACAACTGGAGTATGAGCAGATTAAGTGTACTAAAGGTCTCATTCAGTTTTTCAAAGTAGTGTGTAAGACCAGTACAAATAGGGGGTCCTAGACTCTGGTTCTTATGCCATTCAAATATATATCTCCTTTAATGTATTTTGTATTTAAGGTAATTTTTAAAATTCTTTAAACATACTTCTAGTTAATTTTTTCTTTCTTAGGAACAGAAGTTGATTGTTGTTAATAGTTTTAACATTGATAGCACTATAACGTGGAAGTTTAGAAGACACATAAAATCCTCTGGGTAATATAATCTTCCATTTAAAAAGATACCTTATGCCTCAACACCATTAAATATTAAGTAAGATATCAAGTACAACCTACAATTGTATACTTGTCAGTTTCCAATTTTAAACTATATAAAAGCGATTGTTTATAATATTCATGAGGCTCTAAAAAGATGCTTTGCAATTTCTACATAATTTTTGGATAAATCTAATAAACATTTATATCTATTTTGGAATCAAAGCCAGGAATTTCATTTTTTTTTTTTTGAGAGAAAAATAACAAAAGGAGTCACTATCCAAATACTTCAGATTTGCAAAGAGCCATAAGGTCAAAATCTTAATTTCTTAAGATATAATTGACATATAACATTATATTAATTTCAGGTATATAATATATGATTATACATATGTGTATGCTACAAACTGACCACCACAATAAGTCTACTTAACATTCATTACCACACAGTTACAAATTTTTCTTGTAATGAGAATTTTTAAGAGCTATTCTCTTAGCAATTTTCAGATATAAAATACAGTATTATGAATTATAATCATCATGCTGTACTTTTCAGCCCAGGACTTATTTATTATATAACTAAAAGTTTGTATCTTTTGACCACTTAATTTCTTTATTTTGTTGCTTACTTCTATTTTCAGTCATAAATTGGAGTGTTCCCCAAATAAAGGAAACTTTCACAAGCCTCAGACAGATGATTAAACAAAGGTGAAAATGGAGGTTTAGGAGAGAAACCAAGATGGTGGCATAGGTAAACAGCTAAACTGCTGCCTTGTACAACAATTTCAAAACTACAACTAAAAGACAAAACGAACATCATCCAGAACCACAGGAAGGCTGGCTGAGTGGAAATTCTACAACTAGAAGGAAAGAGAAAAGCACA
>PVJN01029716.1:0-26195 GCA_004026805.1 Lasiurus borealis
CCTTCCTTCCTTCCTTCCTTCCTTCCTTCCTTCCTTCCTTCCTTCCTTCCTTCCATCCTGGCATGTAATTTATTTATTTATTTTTCTTTATTGATTAGGTATTACATATGAGACCTTATTCCCCTATCCCCCTCACCCCTCACTTATGCCTTCACTCACCTGTTGTCTGTGTCCACTGGTTAGGCTTACATGCATGCATACAAGTCCTTTGGTTGATCTCTCTTCCTCTTACTCCCACCCTCCCTTACCTTCCCTCTGAAGTTTCAGCATCTGATCCATGCTTCTATCTCTCTGGATCTATTTTTGTTCATCAGTTTATGTTGTTCATTATATCCCACAAATGAGTGAGATCATGTATTTATCTTTTTCTGACTGGCTTATTTCACTTAGCATAATGCTCTCCAGTTCCATCCATACTGTTGAAAATCACTGTTCTTTTTGAATCATCTGAGTTTCTGATTAAGATGCAGATTCTGATTCCATAGGTCTGTGATGGCCCCAGATATGCCTTATTTCCAGCAAGCTACTAGGTGATCTTGATGCTAGTGCACAGATCTTTGAGTGGTCAAATGTTTCTTTGTCTAAAAACTAGTTGTTTATATCTCTCTCATTCCTAATAGAATATAAATACTTTAGGAACATGGACTATGGGTCATTCAACTAGTATACAATCCCATATGACCTAGTATAATTCTATGTGCACTATATAAATTCACTACATATTTATGGAATTGAATTTAATTAAATATGAGGTTAAAATACCTTGAAGTAATTTATAAATCTTTAAAGAAGTAATGTATTAGGAAAAGCACTGGCTTTTGCACCAAGCAGATCTAGTTTGAGCACGTGTTTTATCACTTATTTGCTGAATGATCTTTGGAAAATCAGTTTAGTTTCCATTAATATTATAAAGATTATGTCTAATTTTATTTCTGTTAACCCCTTAGTTCTAATATATGTAATGTTCCTTCCTGGTGACCAAATAAAATAATATTTATTTTATATTTTATGGAAAATAAATTCCCTCCTATATGCTTCCCTTTACCAATCTCTTTTGAAATATTTGGAAAGATAAATTAAAAATAATTGTTGTTGAAAAATGAGAAATTCTATAATTTTGATCTTAGCATACTTAATCACCAATATATTTAAATTTCCTAAACACCAGAAAGCAAAGCTGCTACTTTTCTTGAAATGGAAAATATTGTTATAGTATGATCTATATATATATAAGCCTAAATGACCAAATGACGGAATAACTGGTCGCTATGATGCTTATTGACCACCAGGGGGCAGATGCTCAACACAGGATCTGCACCCTGGTGGTCAGTGCGCTCCCATAGCAAACCTCCTGTCACAGGCAAACCTCCTGCTGCTCCTTCCCCTGGCCAACCTCCCATGGCCTTGATTAGCCCCAATTGCCGGCCGGGTTGAGGGACCTCGCCTGTGCACGGATTTGTGCACCAGGCCTCCAGTGTAAATATAATTCTCAAATAGGTTTTTGAAAATTAAATCAGTATTAGGTTTCATGAGATGTTTCTGCTTAATATGTTTTCTTTGACATTCCCAGGGATAAATGACTGTATATATTTGTATTTACCTACTTCTTAGATAAAAGGGAACAGGAAAACATTTCTATATTTTTAAGATATTAAAGTTGACTTTTGATTCAATCATACCAAAGTTCAGCAAATATAATGATAATATCAGAACTATTTTTCTTTAGACAAAACATCAGGGTAAATGTAGAAATTTTATGACATCAAACAGGAAGCAGTAATGAAGTGAAAATGTAGAATATACTGCCTGACATCATCAGTTAATGTCACTAAGAAGGACAGCTCAGTTATAAATGTGATAAACTGATACTAAATTTGAAGAATTAATTACTTGTACTGTGTGTTCTACACATATTTAATGAATGTCAATAAAACTTTTTGACATTGAGGATGCTATTTTACCTAGAGGTAGTACTTAATATGGAATCAGGAATACCTAGAAAAGTAATTCACAACTGTTATTATTAGCAATAAAAGTTTTAATATATATGGTCACTGGAATATTTTGTCCAGAAAGGGAGACTTTCAGTTAAAATATTGGAAATAATTTTGCTAGGACTAGAAAGGGAAGGATTAGGATCAAATAGCATAAGAGAAGAAAAATGTTTCATGTAATCTGGAGTTAGAAGGGGAACTTGTTCACCAGGTATGCTTGTTAATGAGGGGAACCATTGACCAACTCTTCTAAAATAAATAATATAAACTTAATTTCTGTTTGCTTTATATAATGCATATGATTTTGGAAAGTGGGCAGTTTGACTTTCCTGATGAGGTCTGATTTTCTGAAGTACTTGTTTGCAATCTTAGTCTTCATGCTAAGTAATGCTAGTGAAGGTTCAAGGTAACATAGATATTCACAAAATGAAAAAGTCAAATGTAAAAATCAAGATATACTTTTATTTTGGTTTTGCCTGTTTTGTTTTCTTACTGAAATTAAATATAACATTTATGGGTTGGTCTTTGTTGGGGTATGGACAGGCACATGCATTGGTTTTGATGATGGTGGAGTCTCAATGGAAAAGTAGTACAGACAGATGTGGTAGAAGGTGCAAATTTCTGCATATTTTGCTTTGCTATGAATGTGATTATAATTTTAGGCCATAATTCTCTTGATAAATGATTTTAATAAAGGATTTTTTATGAGGCTCTTTAGTATATTTGTAATTGCTGAGTTAAATTTGGTTTCATTGTAAATTTAAAATTATCATGAGCAGTACATTTTACTTACCTAGAATGAATCCTGTCATTATTTGAATCTAAACCTTTTGATTAATAACCTTGTAAGTCTTATTAGTTACAGGGAAATTAAAGTTCAAAAACAACCCTTTAATGGTGATTTGCCCTTTTTTTATGTATTGGAATGTCAATCTATAGTTTTAAGTAATCACATTGCTTACAGAGTCTGAAGGCTATAATCTAAGAACAAGTTGCCTTTTTCTTGGGAAAGACAAGTGGGTACCCAGACTATAAATGTGTGTGTGTGTGTGTGTGTGTATGTTTACACAAAGGTATTTGAAATGTGAAAAAAAAGACTATCATATCACTAATGTGTCTTTCCTGATAGGTTGATCTTTAAATCCCCAGTTAAATTGATTTGTTAATTACACTGAAGTTGTAGTACATGGAGCTTCAGTGAATGTATGAAGATCCTCTCTAAGACTTCTCTGGCCTTTTTTCATAGTGTCATTTGGGAATTGATTGATAGTTACAAAGTTTAAATTAAGTAAGGTGAATTGTTTGCAGTTAGATTTACTTAGCTACCCACTAAAGTGATTGGAAGCAGTTTTTTAGTTTCCCTTCGACCCTGTAGGGTTTTTGTCTGTGCCATTTATCAGCTCAGCATTTTGTAAGCTCTATTATTATTCATTAAATAAATGTATAAATTGATATTAGAGATATGAAGCAGTTTGCTTATGGTGAGTGATTCCAAAAGTAGGGGGGAATGCAAATTCAGACCATCTTATTGGAGTATGTTTTCTTAACTATTATGTTTTACCATCATGTTGGATTGGCCAATACTATGAAGTAAATATTATTTATACATGGAGAACTTTAACAGCTACTTACTGATATCAGTCTTTTAAGAGTATAGAGAATTAAGTTAAAAAGTATAGTTAATTTTTTTAAAATCTGAGCATAAATTATGTGGAACTGTAACTCTGTTAATTTTTTTTTTGTAATTCACTTTCCTGTGATATGTTTTAGTTAAATCTGCAACACTGTTTACTATTCAAGTGATATAATATGTTTAGGCTAGGATAAGACTTCTCCATTATAGAAATTTGAAACACTAAAATGAATAACACCTCAATTAACTTGACTCCACCTTTCTGGAATTCTTTCCTCAGTAGAAAGTTTTATTTATTGTATGTTTCTTCTCGCAACATTAAAGATAGGCAACACAAAAGAAAAGAAAAAATTTCAACAAAAGAAAAATTATCAATTCTGATTACAATTCCACTAGATATATGCTTTGCAAATATACTATCCCAATCTATGGCATGTCTTTTTATTGTATTGAGTTTCTTTAAAAAACATATTCAATTTGCTGAAGTCTAATTTATCATTTAAATTTTTTATTGATGATTATTTTGTGTGTGTTATACATTAGAAACCTTTGCCAAACACATGATCACATAGATTTTTTTTCCTATATTTCCTGGTCATTTTTTAAAGTTTTAATGTATATATATGATCTGTTTTTAATTAGTTAATATATATGGGACAAATCAAGATCAAGTTTACTTTTTAAATAGTGTTAACCTAAAGATAAAAATGGCTTCAATCAACTCATCTGCTGATGGGCACTTAGGCTGTTTCCAAATCTCAGTTATTGTAAAATGTGCTGCTATGAATATAGAGGTGCATATATCCTTTCTGATTGGTGTTCCTGTTTTATTGGCATATATTCTTAGAAGTGGGATTACTGGGTCAGATAGAAGTTAAATTTTTAATTTTTTGAGGAAATACCATACTGTTCTCCACAGTGAGTGCTCCAGGGTTCCTTTGTCTCCACATCCTTTCAAGCACTTGTCATTTATTGATTTATTGATGATAGTCATTCTGAAAGGTATGAGATGGTAGCTCCTTGTAGTTTTGATTAGCATCTCTCAGATGATTAATGAGTTTGAGCATGTTTTCATGTGTCTCTTGGTCTTCTGTATGTCCTCTTTTGAAAAGGGTCTATTTAGGCCCTTTGCCCATTTTTTTTTTTAATTCAATTGTTTATCTTCCCTTTAAATTGTATGATTTCCCTATAAATTTTAGAGATAAAACCCTTAGTTGAGATAACATTGGCAAATATGTTCTCCCATGCAGAGGGCTTTCTTATTGTTTTGTTGTTAGCTTCTTTTGCTGTGCAGAAGCTTTTTATTTTGATGTAGTCCCATTTCTTTATTTTCGCCTTAGTTTCCATTGCCCTAGAAGTTGTGTCAGTAAAGATACTGCTACAACAAATGTCGGTTATTTTTCTGTCTATGGCTTTTTCTAAGATTTTTATGGTTTCCATCTTATATTTAAGTCCTTTATCCATTTTGAGTTTATTTTTGTGTGTAGTGTAAGTTATTGGTCCAGTTTCATTTTTTTTTTTTGCCTGTATCTGAACAATTTTCCCAACACCACTTATTGAAGAGACTGTCTAGTCTCCATTATCTATACTTGCCTCCTTTGCCAAATGTTAACTGAGCATAATGGCTTGGGTCAATTTCTGGGTTCTCTGTTCCATTCCATTGGTCTATATGTCTGTTCTTCTGCCAATACCAGGCAGTTTTAAGGACAGGGGCTTGATATCTGGCATTGTGCTCCCTCAAACTTTGTTCTTCTTTCTCAAGATTGCTGCATCTATTTGTGGTCTTTTTTTTGTTCCAGATGAATTTTTTGGAGACTTTGTTCTAGGTCTTTGAAGTATGCCATTGGTATTTTAATGGGAATTTCATTGAATCTATAGATTGCCTTGGATAGCATGGACATTTTAAGGATATTGATTCTACCAATCCATGAACATGGTATGTTCTGCCATCTGTTTATATCTTCTCCTATCTCTTTTTCCAGCATCCTATAATTTCCTGAATACAGTTTCTTTACCTCCTTAGTTAAATGTATTTGTAGGTATCTTAATATTTTTGTTGCAGTGGTAAATGGGATTGTGTTTTTAAGTGTCTCTTTCTATGAGTTCATCATTTGTGTATTAAAAAAGCCACAAATTTCTGGGTTTTAATTTTGTATCCTACTACATTGCCATATTCCTTTATTAATTCCAGTAGATTTTTGATTGAGTCTTTAGGGTATTCTATGTACAATATCATGTCATCTGTGAATAAGGACAGTTTTACTTCTTCATTTTCATTTGGATGCCTTTTATTTCTTTTTCTTGTCTGATCCCTATGGCTAGCACTTCCAGTAATATGTCAAACAGGAGTTATGAAAGTGGACATCCCTGTCTTATTCCTGTTTTTAACGTAAATGAGTTTATTTTTTGCTCATTGGGTATGATGCTGGCTGTAGATTTGTCATATAAGGCTTTTATTGAAGTACTAAAGGCCCCGTGCATGAAATTCGTGCCCTCAGCCTGGCCTATACCCTTTTTCAGTCTGGTGCCCCTCAGGGGATGTCCACCTGCTGGCTTACACATCCCTCTCGGTGTCTGTGGCTCTCGCAGTCCAAGGCCCCTTGCTCCTAACTGTCCACCTGCAATGGAGGTGGGAGAAGTTCCAACCACCACCTCTGTGCTTGTCACCCATGAGCCCAGCTTCTGGCTGAGTGCCCTTGTGGGAGTGCACTGACCACCAGGGGCAGCTCCTGTATGGAATGTCTGCCCCCTGATGGTCAGTGATGCCATAGAGACCATTCCTTACACCAGTAGTTCCTCCCAGTGATTGATTTGCATATTAGGGTTTTAGTATATAAAATCCCTCTATTCCTACATTGATGATAGTTTTTATCAGGTAACAGTATTGGATTTTGTCAAATGCTTTTTTTTGCAGCAATTGATATGACTATGTGATTTTTTGTCTCTCAATTTGTTTATGTGATGTATCACATTTATTGATTTGCAGATATTATACCATTCTTGCATGCTCAGAATAAATACCACTTGGTGATAATGTATGATCTTTCTACTGTAATGTTGGATCCAGTTTGCTAGAATTTTGTTGAAGATTTTAGCATTTATGCTCATCAAGAATATTGGCTTGTAGTGGTCTGTAGTTCTCTTTTTTTAGTGGTGTCTTTATCTGGTTTTGGAATTAGGGTGATGCTGGCTTCATAGAAAGAGATTGGAAGTATGCCTTGGTCTTAAGTTTTTTGGAATAGTTTGAGGAGGATAGGTTTTAGTTCTTTGAATGCTTGATAGAACTCCACTGTAAAGTCGTATGGAACACAGCTTTTATTTGCTGGAAGATTTTTGATCACTGCTTCAATTTCTTTGGTGGTTATCAGCCTATTCAGTTTTTTTTTTATCCTTCCTGATTGAGTTTTGGAAGATTGTATTTTTCTAAAAATATGTTCATTTCATCTAGGTTGTCCTATTTGTGGGAATAGAGTTGTTTCATAATCCTTTGTATTCTGTGGGATTGTTTGTTACTTCACCACTATTATTTCTGATTTTGTTTATTTGGGTTCTCTCTCTTTGCTTCTTGGTGAGCCTGTATAGAGGTTCATCAATCTTGTTTATCTGTTCAAAGAACCATCTCTTGGTTTTGTTCATCTTTTGTAATTTTTTTTTTTGTCTCTATGTCATTTATTTCTGCTCTGATCTTTATTATTTCCTTCGTTTTCCTTACACTGGGCTTTCACTGTTGCTCTTTTTCTAAATCTTTCTGTAGTAGGGGTAGATAATTTCTTACCATTTTTTCTTATTTTTTGAGTTAGGCCTTTAGAGCTATGAAATTCCTTCTCAAGACTCTTTCACTGTGTCCCATAGATTTTGGATTGTGTTTTCATTGTTGTTTGCTGCCATGGAGCCTTTTATTTCTTCTTGGATCTTTTTGGTAACCGTATAATTGTTTAATAGCATGCTTTTTAGCCTCCAGGTGTTTAATTTTTTTCATTGTTTTTACTGTAGTTGATTTCTAATTTTATGCTATTGTGATCTCAGAAGATTCTTGGTATGATTTATATCTTCTTGAATTTGAAGAGACTGCCTTTGCCCCAATATGTGGTCTTTAAAAATGTCCTATTTGCACTTGAAAAGAATGTATATTCCATGGGCTTGGGGTGCAATGTTCTAAAGATGTCAATTAATTCCATCTGATCTAGTGAGTCATTTAGGATTTCTATTTATTTGCTGATTTTTTTGTTGTTGTTTAGAGGATTTATCTAGTCCTGTTAGTGGAGTATTAAAGTTAACTACTATGACTGTATTGCCGTCACTTTCTCCCTTGATATCTTCCCGAATGTTCTTTATGTATTTGAGTTCTCATGTATTGAGTGTATATATGTTTATCAGACTTATATTTTCTTCTTGAATTGCTCCCTTTAGTATTATGAAATGGCCCTCCTTATCTGTTGTTATGGCCTTCACTTTGAGGTCTAACTTGTCAGATGTGAGTATTCCTACCTCAGCTTTTTTTCATTCCCATTTGCCTGAAAAATCTTTTTCCATTATTTCACCATCAGTCTGTGTGAGTCCTTTGTTCTGAGGTGGGTCTCCTGTAGATATATGGGTCATGTTTTCTTATTCATTCAGCTACCCTATGTCTTTTAATTGGGGCATTTAATCCATTTACATTCTAAGTTATTATTGATAGTTACTTGTTTGTTGCCAGTTTTATTCTTTATACATGTGTTCCTTCTTCGTTTCCTATTTCTTCTTTTCACAGAATTCCCTTTAGCATTTCTTGCATTGCTGGTTTGGTGGTAATAAACTCCCCTTGTCCTCTTTTGTCTATGAAGCTCCTAATTTCACCCTCAACTTTGTTTTTTGTTTTTTGTTTTTTTTTATAGAGGTTATTATTTATTTAAAATAGACTTGCCTATTATATACTTATACATTTCTTTTTTATTTTTAAATTAAATCTTTATTATTCAGATTATTACATTTGTTTCTCTTTTTTCCTCTCCATAGCACCCCTCCACCAAGCTCCCACCCCTCCCTCTGCCCTTAGTTCCCTCCCATTGACCTCATCCATAGGTGTATGATTTTTGTCCAGTTTCTCCCTGTATACCCTTCACCCCTTTCCCCCCTGAGAATTATCAGTCCACTCCCTTTCTGTGCTCCTAATTCTATTATAGTCACCAGTTTATTCTGTTGATCAAATTTTTAATTCACTTAATTTTTAGATTCACTTGTTCATTGATATGTATTTGTTGTTCATAATTTTTTGTATTTTATATTTTTCTTCTTCCTCTTCTTAAAGAGTACCTTTCAGCATTTCATATAACACTGGTTTGGAGTTGATGAACTCCTTTAGCTTTTTCTTATCTGTGAAGCTATTTATCTGGCCTTCAATTCTGAATGATAGCTTTGCTGGATAGATTATTCTTGGTTGTAGGTTCTTGCTATTCATCACGTTGAATATTTCTTGCCACTCCCGTCTGGCCTGCATCATTTCTGTTGAGAAATCAGCTGATAGTCGTATGGTTGCTCCCTTGTAGGTAATAAACTGTTTTTCTCTTGCTGCTTTTAATATTCTCTCTTTGTCTTTTGCTCTTGGTATTTTAATTATGATGTGTCTTGGTGTGGTCCTCTTTGGATTCCTTTTATGTGGGGTTCTGTGTGCTTCCTGGACTTGTAGGTCTATTTCTTTTACCAGATGTGGGAAGTTTTCAGTCATTATTTCTTTAAATAGGTTTTCAGTATCTTGCTCTCTCTCTTCCTCTGGCACCCCCACAATTCTGATGTTGGTACGCTTGAAGCTGTCCCAGACTCTCCTTACATTATATTCACATTTTTGGATTCTTTTCTCTTCTTGCTTTTCCAGTTGAGTGTTTTCTGATTCTTTATATTTCAAATTTTTGACTTGATTCTTGCCTTTCTCTAGTCTGCTGTTAGGACTCTGTATATTTTTTATTTCAGTCAGTGTCTCTAGTTGGTCCTTTTTCATCTCCTCTTGGGACTTGCTAAATTTATGCATCATCTCTAGCATCTCTAGTTGGCTCTTTTGCATCTCAAGTAGGCTTTTTTGCATCTCTAGTAGGCTTTTTTTGCATCTCCTCTTGGCTCTCACTAAATTGATCCATCTTTTCTAGCATATTCTTGAAAAACCTTATAAGCGTGGTTTTGAACTCTATATCCAGTTGTTTTTTTCCCTCCATTTCTTTTGTGTGTGGTCCCTTCCCTTGTCTTGGCATTTTCCCTATGTCAGGGAAACTTCTGTACTTGCAAAACCACAGAAGCCTCTGTTGAGTTTGGGATGGGTGGAGTCTCAGGGCTTAAGGGACCGCCTTGCCTTCAAGTCGGCCCCGCCCTCCACAGCCCCGGAGTCTCACGTGACTGGGTAATTGCTGGCGCGGTCCTTGTGCACGCGTGCCCGCAGTGCCTCTAGACCGCTGCCTTTCCAGCTCCCCTGCGCCCCAGGACCACAGGAGTCTAGATCTCCAGGGTTTCACCCGAAACAGGGGCCCAGTGGACTCAGAAGTGGCACAGTTGGGAGGGTCTGTCTCCTGCCCAGTCGAAAAAGCCAGCAGCACAATCAGCAATCTGTCCTCCGTGCGGCGCCGTGTGTGTGCGTGTAACCGACATGACCAGACCTCCTATCTTTTGCGACTCCCCTAAATTTCCATGCGCTTCTCCCTTTTCACAGTCCAAACTCCCCCTGTATGAGTTTGGGCTGGGTCTGGGGTTTAGTGTCGTAGGATACGGGGTTCCATGCCATTGGGAGTCTCCATTTCCCTCCCGCCAGAGAAAGCCAGCCAGGTACTCGGGCACCCGCTCTCTCCACGCATGCATCTCTGTACCTCAGCTTTCTACAGCTCCTCTGGGTCTCTGTGAGCCCCTCTCTTTCCTTCTAGTTGTAGAACTTATACTCGGCCAGCTTTCCTGTGGTTCTGGATGATGTCTGTTCTGTCTTTTAGTTGTAGTTTTGAAATTGTTGTGCAAGGCAGCAGTGTAGGTGTTTACCTATGCCGCCATCTTGGCTGTTTCCCTCAACTTTGATTGATAGCCTTTTTTGGTACAGTATTCTTGGATTCACATGCTTGTTTTGTATAACTTTGTATATTACATACCCTTTCCTCCTGGCCTGATGTGTTTCAGTTGAGAAATCAGTTGATAGTTTGATGGGAGATCCCTTGTAGGTAACTTTCTGTCTTTCTCTGTCAGCCTTTAAGATTCTTACTTTGTCATTGGTATTTGCCAATTTAATGATCATATGTCTTGGTGTTAGTCTTTTTGGGATCAGCTTATTTGGGACTTTGTGTGCTCTTTGGACTTGTGTGAGCTTTTTATTTCCACTATCAGGGTCATTTTGTGTCATTGTTTCTTCAAACAGGTTTTCTATCTTTGCTCATTTTCCTCTCCTTCAGTACCCCTATTATTCTGATGTTGTTTCATTTCATGTTGTCCCAAAGTTCCCTTAGGCTCTCCTCCTGTAATTTAAGATTTTTTTTCCAGTTTCTGCTCTGCTTTGGTATTTTAACTACCTTGTCTCACACTGGACAAACTTTTTAGGCGCCTATGGCCAGGCAGGCTGGGGTCTCTGTGTTCACATCTGAGGTAACTGGTACATGGACATTGTGGTTGTAAGATCCTGGGAGGTAACTAAGGTCTCTCCAGTTGACTACTTCTATTTAATCAGTTGTGATAGTCCTCTTCACATTTTCTGATTTTCCCTGATTCTGATTTAGAAAATTATATATTTTTTTAGGAATTTGCCTATTTCATCCACATTGTCTAGTTTGTTGGAATATAGTTGTTCATAGTATTTTACAATCCTTTGTATTTCTGTTGAGTTAGTAGTTACTCCACCACTTTCATTTCTGATTTTATTAATTTGAGTCCTCTATGTTTGTTTCTTATTGAGTCTGGCTAATGGTTCATAGATCTTGTTTATCTTTTCCAAGAACCAGATATTGTTTTCATTGATTGTTTGTAATGCTTTTTAGCCTCTATGTCATTTTTATCTGCTCTAATCTTTATTATTTCCTTCATTTTACTTACTCTGAGATTTTCTTGTTCTATTTCTAAATCTTTAAGTTGTGGACTTAAAAAGTTGTGTTTTTTTTTTTCCCTATATGTTGTTTTTTTTTAGGAAGGCCTGCAGTCCTATGAACTTCCCTCTCAGGAGTGTTTTTGCTGTTTCCGATAGATATTGGCTGGTTGTGTATTCATTTTCATTTGTTTCTAGGAAGTTTTTGATTTTTTTTATCTCATTGGCAAACCATTAATTGTTTAATAATATACTATTTATCCTCCAGGTGTTTATATGTCTTGGGTGTTTTTACAGTAGTTGATTTCTAATTTCCTTCTGTTGTTATCTGGCAACATATTTTATATGATTTTATTGTTCTTGAATTTATAGACTCTTTTCCTTTACTAATGCAGTTTCTCTTTATGAATGACTCATGTGCACTTAAGAAGAGTGTGTATTTTGCAGCTTTGGGGTGAAATGTTCCATAAATGTCAATTAAATTCGAGTGATTCATTGTGTCATTTAGAGTCTCCATTTCCTTGTTAAGTTTTTTTTTTTTTTTTTTGTCTAGAAAATCTATGTAATGAAGTCAGCAGGGTATTAATATCCCCTATTATAAATTTTTGCTATCAGTCTCTCCCTTAAAGTCCTCTAAAAGTTTTTTTTTAATCTTTATTGTTGAGATTATTGTGGATGTCCCTATTCCCTCCCCTCCTCCCAATAGATCCCCTCCACCTGGTTTCCATCCTACCCAGGCACTTGCCACCCTATTGTCTGTGTCCATAGGTACTGCATACATGCATAAAATATTTTGTCTAATCTCTTCCTGCCCCCCCAACACCCTCTTCCCTCTGAGAGTTGTCAGTTTGTTCCATTTCCATGACTCTGATTCTATTCCATTCACCAATTTATTCTGCTTACCAAAATTTTTATTCATTTGATTTTTAGATTCACTTTTTGATAGATATGCATTTGTTGTCACTTTGTTGTTTATAAGTTTTTATCTTCACCTCTTCCTCCTCCTCCTCTTCTTCCTCCTTCTTCTTTTTCTTCTTCTTCAATAATACCCTTTAGCATTTCATATAATACTGGTTTGGGGGTGATGAACTCCTTTAGCTTTTTTTTGTCAGTGATGCTCTTTATCTGACCTTCAATTCTAAATGATAGATTTGCTGGGTAGAGTATTCTTGGTTGTAAGTTCTTGCTATTCATCACTTTGAATATTTCTTTACACTCCCTTCTGGCCTGCATAGTTTCTGTTGAGAAATAAGCTGACAGTCATATAGGTACTCTCTTGTAGGTAACTAACTGTTTTGTGTTCTTGCCGCTTTTAAGATTCTCTCTTTGTCTTTTGCCCTTGGCATTTTAATTATGAGGTGTTTTGGTGTGGTCCTCTTTGGATTCCTCTTGTTTGGGGTTCTCTGCACTTCCTAGACTTGTAAATCTATTTCTTTTGCCAGATAGGGAAAGTTTCCTGTCATCATTTCTTCAAATAGGCTTTCAGTATCTTGCTCTCTCTTCTACTGGCACCCCCGTAATTCAGATGTTGGTACACTTGAAATTGTCCCAGAGGCTCCTTACACTATCTTTATATTTTTGGATTATTGTTTCTTTTTACTCTTCTGGTAGGGTGATTTTTTGCTTCCTCATATTTCAAATCATTGACTTGATTTTTGGCATCCCCTCATCCACCGTTGAATCCCTGAAAAATATTCTTTATTTCAGTCAGTGTATGCTTAATTTATGAGTGATCCTTTTCTATTTTTTTGGCATTCTCAATAAGATCCTTACAGGTATCACTGAGTTCCTCAGAGGTTTCTAGAAGATTATTGAGTAACCTTATAACTGTAGTTTTGAACTCCATATCCAGTAGTTTGCTTTCTTCCATTTCTTTCATTTGTGATATGTTTCTTTGTCTCCACATTTTGGCTGCTTCCCTGTGTTTGTTTCCATGTATTGGGTAGAGCTGCTATGTCTCCTTGAGTTGAAAGAGTGTCCTTGTGTAGTAGGTGTTCTATAGTGCCCAGTTGCTCAGCTTCCCTATTCACCTGAGCTGGACACTCTTGGTGCACCCCTTTGTGGGCTGTGTGCAGAGTCTTGTAGCTGAGCCTTGATTGCTGGAAGTGACTTCTAGGCCAATTGGCTGTGGGATCAGCTGCAACTATAGTAGGAGAGCTGCTGTGCAGGAGACAACTTATGGGGCAGGACTTGTTTCAGTGTGGTTTTGATGCTCACCTAGTCTGCCCCTTGAGTGTGTCACTTATAGATGTGAAGTGTTGTAATCTGGTATGGTCTCACATTGACCACTGGGTATACTGGCTGTTGGATCTCCAAGGAGGTACAAAGTCAGCCCCTGTCTGGGGCCACCCAGCAAGAGCTTTAGAGATATATGCAGATTCCTCCTCTTTGTATTGGGTTTGGAAGTGCCCAGACAAGGCCCATCTATGAAGCAAGGCAGGCTGATACTGATTCCAGCCTTAGGCCTTTTATTAATAGCTTTGGGGCTCCCAGACCCAGTTGCAGCTTGTTTGACAGGTTTTATGCTGAGAAAGTACAGGCAATTCATTTGCAAAAGCCACTGTGCAGAAGCTTGGGTATATTTGTAATTTGGGTGGGGAAGGATTTCAGGGAATTTCCAGGGCAGAGCAAACAGAAATGGCTATCCAGTCAGCGTTGCACCTGGGAAGTTCTAGCATGGAAACAATGACAGCTGTGAGCACCTCTGTCTGGAAAAAAGCCACCCCTATGTTCCTGCCCTGATTCCAGACAGCCCAGTTTCTCCCCATATGTGTTTGGATCCCCCAGAGCCTTGCTGGGCACTGGAAATCAGAGCAAGCTGGAGCTTGTAAATTCAGCTTATGGTGCCAGCCTTTTAAGAAGTGCAGTTGGCTCTCCAGTAGCCTGCATGTCACTCAGACCCAATCCACACTGGTTTTTACGTTCTGTAATTCTGACTGCCCATAGGGACTTCTTTCTCCAGCTCAGGGACCCTGGGATGGGTATCTGGTATGGGGCCAGGACTCCTTGCTCCTCCAGGTGGCTGCCAAAGAGGTTACCTCCCTCCCAATTAAAAAAGAGGCACACCCAGGTGCCAGACTAACCCATTTCATGCCTCTATACCTCTTATCAGTTTCAATGCACTTTCTTCTTTACCTCTCTAGTTGTAGTACTTCCACTCAACCAGCTTTCCCATGTTCTGGATGATAGTTTTCTGTATTTTACTTGTAATTTTGATGTGGTTGTGGGAGGCAGCAAGTACAGGCATTTATCTATGCCACCATCTTGGTTGCTCTCCAAAAGTTTTTTATATATATATTTAGAAATATATTGGGTGTATATATCTTTACCAGGGTTATATCCATTTGTTGAATGGCTTCCTTTAGTATAACATAGTGACCTTTATTGACTCTTGTGATAGCATTCATTTTGAAGTGTATTTTGTCAGATATGAGTATTGCTATCCCAGCTTTTTTTTTTTTTATTTCAATTTGCATGGAAAATTTTGTTCCAGCCCTTCACTCTCATCCTGTGGGGTCTTTTGTTGTGAGGTTAGTCTCTTATAGACAGCATATAATTGGGTCATGTTTTTTTTTTTAATTCATTAAGGTTCCCTATCTATTTTGAAGTATTTAAAATATTTATACATAATGTTTTTATTGATAAGTACTTATTCATTGCCATTTTAATTCTTCTCCCCCCACGCAGGGCACTTTTTGCATTTTAAATTTCTTTCTTGATTAATGTATTACATATGTATCCTCTCCCTCACCCCAATGTTTTTCTCTTTCTCTATTCCTTCTAATTATAGCAGTCCCTTTAACATTTTTTGCATTGATGGTTTGGTGATGATAAACTAGTTTAGCCTTTATTTTTGGTCTAGCAAACTCTTTATTTCAGCATCTATTTTGAATGATTGTCCTTCTAGATATAGTAATATTGGTATTAGATCCTCACTTTTCATTACCTTAAATAATTCATGCCATTCCTTTCTGACCTGTAGAGTTTCTGATGAGGAATCAGCTGACAGCCTTATAGGAGCTCCTTTGTAGGTACAAATAAATTGCTTTTCCCTTGGTGTCTTTAAGATTCTTTCTTTGTCTTTCATTTTCGCCATTTTAATTATATGTCTGAGCATTGGCCTGTTTGGGTTCTTCTTGCTTAGTAATCTCTGCTCCTCCTGAAGTTATATGACTTTTTCCTTCACGAAGTTAGGGAAGTGTTCTGCCATTATTTCTTCAAGCATGTTTTCTATCCCTTGCTCTCTGTCATCCCCTTCTAGCACTCTTATGATGTGAATATTGTTATGTTTCATGTTTTGCCATGGGTCCTTTAAGCTGTCCTCCTGTTGTTGTTTTTTTCTTTTTGGTTCTCTGAGTGAGTGATTTTTTTTTTCTACCTTAACTCTTAATTCACTGGTCTCAAGTGCTATGCCATTCTTCATAGTTACTATATTTTTTGCTCATGTTGGTGAGCATCTTTGTCATCATTGTTCTGAAATATATGACTGATAAATTTCTTACTTCCATTTCATTTAGCTATTCTTCTGAATAATTGTTCTTTCATTTGGGGCTTTTTGTCTCTGCATTTTGGCTGCCTGTTTGGGTTTTTGTCTGTTTATTAGGTAGATCTGCTATGGCTCGCAATCTCTAGTGCAGGGCAATGCCAGACACTGTGATTGGCCCTGAGCATCCTCTTGGGAGCTTTCTGTAATCCACAGCTTGTGGCTCCCTTTCTTGGGCCTGGGTGCCTTTGCAAAGGACCAATATGTGTGCCAGAGTCTTCTTTTTCTAGCCCCATGTCCTAGGTTAGTTCAGGCAAAGACTCAATGCCTTCAGAGACCTGCTTCTGCCTGCAGTTCAGTTGACACTCAGACTTGATTAGCCTCAGGATATCAACCACAAGGTGGTACTAGAGGTCTTCCAACATGGTGAGACAACTGCCTTCTCCTAGGCAAAAACCACCTGGATAGCAAAGGTCTGCTGGAGCAAGTTTTTCTCAGCAGTGTGAGAGAATAACTCAGCTCCAACCACACAGCCCTAGCCCTTGTCTCTCCTCACACATCTCCTGCCCACTCTACCAGAGCCCATCATGAGTGGCTGCACATTAAATTTTGTGTGCTGGTTCTTTAGGATGGTGCCTGAATTTCCAGCCATCTTTTGCAGACAGACAGCAATTGTGTTGATTTTCACAGCTAGATGTTATACGTGCACCTTTCTTATTTCTAATGCTCTGGGATAGGGAGCACAGCTTGGGGTTTAGACCCCAGAGTTCTCAGTGAGAACCCCCCACTGCTGAGATATCCCTCCAGAACTTCAGCTGCTGTTTGTGGAAGCCAGGCCAGCCCTTTTGTGCCTCTGCGCTTCCTAACAGTCATATATATATATATATATATATATATATATATATATATATATATATATATATATATCAGAACAATCAGAACAACTGGTCAACCTGTCACTGTGACTCACACTAACTACCAGGGGGCAGACATTCAATGCAGGAGTTGCCCCCTGATGGTAACTGTGCTTCCATAGCACTAGCAGGCCCAGTGTAAGGCTAAGCCTCTGCATCTATCAAATACCTGAAACAATCCAGACTCTGGCCTGAAGCTACAAGCTGATGCAGGCCCTCTAAGGTGTATTCTAGAAAGAGCATGGGGTCTTGGCATAGACAGTGGCAAGAGGGGGTGTGACTGTGAACCCTCCAGGGAGGCTGTCCTGATGGCTGAGGATCCTGGAGCACAGCTTCTCTGAACATCACTAATAGTGTCACCAACCTGGCATCACACATCAAGGACTTTCACCGAGCGACTTTGAGGTGCAAAGCTTTCTGCCAGGTTCATCCAGGATACATAACATGCCTTTACCCAAGATATTACCCCAAAATGTCAGCTCAAACTAATTTCCTCATTCAGCAACCATTCACAGGGCAGGTCCACAGCTGCTCAGCTAACCAGGATGAGTGGGTCTCCCGTGGTAGGCTGATCCCTGTAGGCCACACCCTCCACCAGTGCACAAATCCATGCACTGGGCCTCTTGTAGTTAATATATTTAGCTATTCACAGCAAGAATGAAAATCCTATTCTCTGCTTTTTGACCTTGGTTATCAGAGTTCTCTCCAATCATTCTTCAGTAGATTTTTCAAGGCTTTTTTTTTTTTTTCTTTTCTTATAATTTAGTTGTATTTCCAGTTTGGTCTTGGGAGAGTGTCAGTGTATCTTTCCCTTTCTCCACAATCATTTTTGAATCAAAATAAGCTTTTCTAAAGGTGGGGTCTTGAATTACTTTCATTATTCTGTTAATTTACTTCACTACTAAGATAAGACACTTCTGGTGTATTCACAGAATATCTCAAATGTTATAAAATCTCTCTACTATGGCTCATAGGAACCCAAACTACTCTCAGTCCTGTGTAAACTCTGGGAATAATTTAGCTTAGATATAACCAGTAATCTTTCTTTATCAGTTTTTTTCCTCTGAATTGATAGCATTTAATCTTACATTTGTACAAAATGGTATTCACACAAAGATTCAATGTAGCCACAGCACACATTTATGGATTTTTTTGTGTGTATGATTTTTTCCTCTCCATTACTCTATCCATAAATTTTAGCATCTCAGCTTCTGTAAAATTCATTTTTGTATCTTCATTTCAGTGAGAGTGTCAAGATCTTTTTGTGATCATCTTTTCTGTGTTGTCATTTGGAGACTGGATCCAGACAGAAAGCTTACTTAATTATAAGGCTTATTACTTGTGTTTCTTTGTTCAGAATCAATGTTATGTTACTTATTATTTCTTAAAATTGTTGATGATCAAATATTTGGCCTAATATATTTAGTTATTCACGGCAAGAAGGAAAATCCTATTGCCCTTACTCTTTTGTAGGTGGCAGGGAACTTGATCTAATTTTAAAAAGACAGAAATAGGTACTGTAAGTCTCTTATCTGTATAGCTTTGGCTATAAATTCCCTTTTATTCATTGGGGCAAATCATAAATGAATATCTAACATGTTTTAGGAATTAAGGCTATTTTTTAAGTACCCCCAAAGCTTAAATTTCAGAAATATCCCTATCCTAATGTCCACCCTAATTACATAGATGATAAAACAGATCCATAGATACTTAGTGGTTAGGCTCAGAAGAAATAGGACCGTAGTTCAAATTTTCTTACTCCCAGGATAGTTTAATTTGCCCTGTATAGCTTTCTCAGGGTCTTTTTAAAAAAAATTAAATCTTTATTATTCAGATTATTACATTTGTTTCACTTTTTTCCCCTCCATAATACCCCTCCACCCAGCTCCCACCCCTCCCTCTGCCCTTAGCTTCCTTCCATTGATCTCATCCATAGGTGTACGATTTTTGTCCAGTCTCTCCCTGTACACCCTTCACCCCTTTCCCCCTAAGAATTAACAGTCCACTCCCTTTCTGTGCTCCCGATTCTATTATATTCACCTCCATTCTGTTGATCAAATCTTCAATTCACTTAACTTCCAGATTCACTTGTTGATAGATATGTATCTGTTCATAATTTTTTCGCTTTTACCTGTTTCTTCTTCCTCTTCTAGAAGAGTACCATTCAGCATTTCATATAACACTGGTTTGGAGTTGATGAACTCCTTTAGCTTTTTCTTATCTGTGAAGCTCTTTATCTGCCCTTCAATTCTGAATGTTAGCCTTGCTGGATAGATTATTCTTGGTTGTAGGTTCTTGCTATTCATCAAGTTGAATATTTCTTGCCACTCCCATCTGGCCTGCATGGTTTCTGTTGAGAAATCAGCTGACAGTCGTATGGGTGCTCCCTTGTAGGTAATAAACTGTTTTTCTCTTGCTGCTTTTAATATTCTCTCTTTGTCTTTTGTTCTTGGTATTTTAATTATGATGTGTCTTAGTGTGGTCCTCTTTGGATTCCTTGTATGTGGGGTTCTGTGTGCTTCCTGGACTTGTAAGTCTATTTCTTTTACCAGATGTGGGAAGTTTTCAGTCATTATTTCTTTAAATAGGTTTTCAGTGTCTTGCTCTCTCTCTTCCTCTGGCACCCTCACAATTCTGATGTTGGTACGCTTGAAGCTGTCCCAGAGTCTCCTCACATTATATTCACATTTTTGGATTATTTTCTCTTCTTGCTTTTCCAGTTGAGTGTTTTCTGTTTCTTTATATTTCAAATTTTTGACTTGATTCTTGCCTTTCTCTAGTCTGCTGTTAGGACTCTGTATATTTTTTATTTCAATTAGTGTCTCTAGTTGGTCCTTTTTCATCTCCTCTTGGGGCTCGCTAATTTTATGCATCATCTCTAGCATCTCTAGTTGACTCTTTTGTATCTCTACTAGGCTTTCGCTAAATTTATCCATCTTTTCTAGCATATTCTTGAAAAACCTTATAAGCATGGTTTTGAACTCTATATCCAGACATTTTTTTTCCCTCCATTTCTTTTGTTTTTGATCCCTTCCCTTGTCTTGGCATTTTCACTATGTCGGGGAAACTTTTTTACTTGCAAAACCACAGAAGCCTCTGTTGAGCTTGGGATGGGTGGAGTCTCAGGGCTTAAGGGACCACCTTGCCTTCCAGTCGGCCCCACCCTCCACGGCCCCGGAGTCTCATGTGACTGGGTAATTGCTGGAGTGGTCCTGTGCGCGCGCGCCCGCAGTGCCTCTAGACCGCTGCCTTTCCAGCTCTCCTGCCTGCCAGGACCACACGAGTCTAGGTCTCCAGGGTTTCACCCGAAACAGGGGCCCAATGGACTCAGAAGTGGCACAGTTGGGAGGGTCTGTCTCCCGCCCAGTCGCAAAGCCAGCAGCACAATCAGCAATCTGTCCTCCGTGTGCGCGCGCGCCACCGTGACCAGCCTCCTATCTTTGGCGACTCCCCTGAATTTCTGTGCACTTCTCCCTTTTCACAGTCCAAACTCCCCCCGCATGAGTTTCAGCTGGATCTGGGGTTTAGTGTTTTAGGATAAGGGGTTCAATGCCCTTGGGGATCTCCGTTTCCGTCTCGTCAGAGAAAGCCAGCCAGGTACTCAGGCACCTGCTCTCTCAGTGCCCGCGTCTCCGTACCTCAGCTTTTTGCAGCTCGTCTGTGTCTCTGTGAGCCCCTCTCTTTCCTTCTAGCTGTAGAACTTCCACTCAGCCAGCTTTCCTGTGGTTCTGGATGATGTCTGTTCTGTCTTTTAGTTGTAGTTTTGAAATTGTTGTGCGAGGCAGCAGTGTAGGTGTTTACCTATGCCGCCATCTTGGCTCCTCCCCCTCTCAGGGTCTTATTGTTAGGAAATTATAGACTAATATTATTATTGCTTTTGCACAGATGATTATTTAGAAAATTTTATTAGAACTTCGGTCTCTTTTTCCCAAAGGCAAGGGTTTATCAAGTATTTAATAGCAAAATGTGTTGTTTTAAAAACTAGATCACCTTTCCGTCAACAACAAACTTAGAAATGTCAGGAATGTTTTATTACAGGTACTAATGTTTAGCACCATTTATCTTTTCACACTTGATACTGATAAGACTGTGCATATGTCTGAATCCATAAGGGATCTAGCTATAGCATTTTAAAGTACTGCATTAAATAAGTAATGATACATTTAGAAAGTGATAGAATTCCATAGTATAGTAAGTATTCCCAAGAGTTAGGGAATTTATTACAGAAAGGATGAAGAAAGATGTTATGACCTTAAGATATAGCTTACTTTTATCCACATAGATAGTCCAAGAAATTGTTTAACTTGTGGGGTTTAAGCACTTTTGAAAATGACTGTAAAAGCCAAGTTTTAATAACATAAATTATTTATTGAGTCATGTTATTATGCAGTGATTTATTACATGGTATTGGGTGATATCTACAGAGCTGAACTAAGACAAATTAATTAATTATTAATAAAAAGTATTTAAAATATATCTGAAGGTAGGACAGCTATTTCACTGTAAATTGGTAAAGCATTTGAGGAGAGATCAGGAAACCACATTTTCATAATATATAAACTTATTTTCTCCTTTGCCTTACTTTCCTTTTTCTGATTTAAGAATAATAATAAGTCAATAGAAATTCTAGTCTGTTACCCAAAGAATACTAGCTTCATAATTTTCTTGGAAAGAATTATTTTATAACAACTCATTTAGCAATTTTTTTTTAGCACAAGTAGCATTAAGGTAATCTCTGAAGAGATCTATTTCAAGGTTATTACCCTGAAGTACACTTCATGAAAAGCAAAATAGTTTAGCCAGGATTCCTGTTATACATTATGTTATACATTTGTGGTTTTTGTTGTTGTTTTTTTTTTTGTTTGTTTGTTTTAGAATCAATTGGTCCCATATGTAACCTAGCATAACTAGGGGACTAGCCATAGCAGTCTTGTATCCTGCCCACGTTTTTCTCATGGGCCTGAGTTACTGAAATAATTGTTGACTGTTTAAAGTTATATTGGGGGAGGTATAGGAACTATTTCCATGTCCTGGTAATGGCCATGTACCTTTCAATCCTATTAAAAATGACATATTATTTCATCTATTATGTTTACTTTCCAATTCTTTATAGAGCCATTTTTAAAAGACTGGTAGAGACAAGTGTGTGTGTGTGTGTGAGAGAGAGAGAGAAAGAGAGAGAGAGAGAGAGAGAGAGAGAGAGAGAGAGAGAGTAAGTATATATTTTTACTCTGATATAATCAAACCAATTCTATTAGGCTAAGAGTAACTAAGTGCAGACTTAATAATCTGTCAGTATATAAATAAGCAAAATGACTCAAGAAATCATTTATTTTTTAATTATAAAAATTGTGTTGGGAGAACTGGAAGAAAGCAGTCTGATTATCTACTCTTAGTTTAGTGCGTTTTCTGTATTCCATTCATTATATAGTGACAGAATAATTTGCTCAAAAGATTGAAAATATCAAGGTTTAATTGCTCAAAAATCTATTACTAAAAAGTGTTTAAATTTTAATATTTTCATGCAAAATCTTAGTTGTTTTTTCGTGATAAATTAGACAATTTCTGGAAACTTCTAAATTTAAATTTAAAAAACAATGTGTGTATTTTTTAATAAAGATTTATAAAGTTAATAATCAAATATTTTGTGATTTACTATAATAAATTATCAATCTATTTATCAAATTTTAGAATATTCTATCACTTATACTTTCAGATTTCTTTGCAATTATCTTCCCATTTTTGTGTTACATTTTAAAATAGCAATGCCAAATATCAAGTGAAGTTGTATAGTATTAGCTTTGGACTCTCTTTCTTCATGCATTCCTATAACAAATAATATGACTGTCAAAAGGAGACAACATGTAGATATGCTGTATTTCCTTGGAGAACAGACCATTTTGTAAAACTTTATGAAGAAACACTCAGATACCAGAAATGTCCATTTTTGTAAGTTAGACATTTGTTTAGGGAATGAACTTAATCACATAGGTAGCTTTTGAATTCCAGAACCCATTTTGTAATAGTCATGATGGAAGCCCAGGTTTAAATCAGTATTTTATTAAGAGTATCAACTCTTCTTACATAAGGCTATTTTAAACTGGCAGAGTACAAGTGCTATAGACAGATTATTAAAATTTCATTTAATTATCTTGAGTCTAATAGAATTGATTTGATTATTCCAGGACAAAATACAAAGAGATAAAGACATGTAATGAATAAAAATATTCTAATGCACAAATGTTATAGAACCAGATGACATATATTTTGGGAACATTTAGTACTTTAACTTAACTCAATAGAATTCTATTTTTAAATTCCATTATATTCAGTTTTTAAAATTAAGAATATTTTAAACAGGAAATAAACATTTCACTGAAAGAAGAAGCACAATATCCTTGGCTTCATTATTTTCAGAAGCAGATTCTTTTCCTCTTGAATACTTGACATAAAAAAAATGGGACAATTCATGTAATTGTAATTGATTTAATTACATGTAGACTGATGTACAGATATAGAACATAAGAATTATAACCTTTACTATTATGTTATCTTCCTAAGTGCTATGATGACACTTTAGCAGTCTAACATTTGGAAAACTTCACACACACACACAGTAGAATGGTGTTTTGATTCAGCATCTAACTAGAGAATTGTGTTTTTTCACTTAAGGTGAAATAGAGGTTTTGAGCAAATTATCAGTAATGAAGATACACTGAGGGAAGGCAGACTTTGGATTTGGTCAAGGCATAAAGGAAAATAATCATGAAGAGAGATAAGTGAATAAATACATGGGGAAGATATACTTGATTTCATTAGCATGATTCAAAGAACAATCTCTTCAATCTATACTAATAAAACGGTAATATGCTAATTAGACTTGATAGACCAGATGTCTTCTTGATATCTTTCTGGACATCCTTCTGGAAAAAGCCATGGTGGTGGGAGCTGAGGCAGAAGTGGTTATGGACGATTAGGCCAGCAGGGGAGAAGAGTTAGGGGTGATCGGGCTGGGAGTGGAGTGCAGTTAGGAGCATCAGGCAGGCAGGCAGAAACAGGGGTGATCAAGCAGGCGGGCAGAGTAGTTAGGGACAATCAGGCAGGCAGGTGAGCATTTATGAGCCAGCGGTCCCAGATTGTGAGAGGGATGTCCGAGTACTGGATCAAGCCTAAACCAGCCATCAGACATCCTCTAAGGCAGTGGTTCTCAACCTTTCTAATGCCTCGACTCTAATACAGTTCTTCATGTTGTGGTGACCCCCAACCACAAAATTATTTTTGTTGCTACTTCATAACTAATTTTGCTACTGTTAATGAATTGTTATGTAAATATCCGATGGTCTTAGGCTCTACAGCAGCAGTTCTCAACCTGTGGGTCATGACCCACAGGTTAAGAACCACTAGCAGGGACACCTAAGACCATCAGAAAACACAGATATTTACATTATGATTCATAACAGTAGCAAAATTACAGTTATTAAGTAGCAACAAAAATAACTTTATGGTTGGAGGTCACAACAACATGAGGAAGTGTATTAAAGGGTAAGCGGCATTAGAAAGGTTGAGAACCACTCCTCGAAGGGATCCCAGAATGGAGCAGGTGCAGACCAATTGGAGGGACCCCCCTGTTCATGAATTTCATGCACTGGACTTCTAGTATTACATAATTTTCAGTCCTTTCTTTAAGGGGACATTTTGATTTTTTTCAGAAGTAGTTCTTTCATGAACATGAAGTTACAAATTGACAACATTGAGAGTTTTAGCAATGAATTCAACATTGTACATGAGGTATCTTGAGGAATTATTCATGTTGTAGGTTTTGTATAATTTGGATTGAATGTTTATAATTTAATGGTAAAGAATTGACAATTTATAATTTGTTGTGAAGAAAATGATATATTGTATTTGGGAAAATAATGATATGAATAAAACTAATTGAACTTTTTTCTTAATATAAAAATTTACAAAGAGAACAGCTAGGATATAGAGGTATTGTGTCAAAGAAAATATTTTTCTAAAAATTGCATTTCTGAACATATTTTTGTTGTTATACATGTAAAGAATTATATTTTTTATGCTGTTCCTCTCCTCTATTTTATTTTTGAACTTTCTAACACATATACTTTGAATGATAAACATCCACTGGTCTATTGCTCTAATATCATGAATTAAAGTGCCAATTCCATCTTCACATGAAATAGATTATAGCTTCAAAGGTAAATTTAAGAGTTAGAAAATATGCTGGGGTTTTTATTGACATGCTTTCCAAAATGTTATCCCTATTTATGTCTGAGGTAAAAGTCAAATTGCATTCACAAATATTTGTATTCAAGTAAATATTCATTTGTTCAAAGTTATGGAAATTATGGTTAAAGTTATTTTATGAAACTAGAAATAACATAATGGAGGTTCCATGTTTGGAAGGGTAGTATGAAGAGATCTGCAGGCCCATTCATCAGTGAAATAACCATAACTAGGGAAAATTATAAAATAAAACAAAAACATTGAAAAATTATCCTATCTAATAAAAGGGGAACATGCAAATTAACTGTTACTTTGTGATAAAATGGCCATGCCCACAGCCAATAAGGAGGGATTATGCAAATTGATGCACCAAAATGGTGGCATTGGCTGGAACCACAGACCCTGCAGAGATCGGGGGGGGGTGGTGGTGGAAAGGGGCGCCGAAAGACTTGGCATCCTGGGTCACCACAGCAACCCAGGATGCCAAGCCTGATGGAAGAGCAGAGCAGGAAATGGGTGGGAAGGATTGGTGTCCTGGGTCACCCCAATGACCAGGAGAGTGGAGGAAGGGTGATCAGGAGAGTGGCGGGGGGTGGCTTGACGTCCTGGATTGCCCCAGAGTAGAGCAGAAGATGGGTGGGAAGGCCAAGCCTGACAGGAGAGCAGAGTGAGAGATGGGCCGGAAGGCTTGGCGTTCTGGATTGCCCCAGAGCAGAGCAGAAGATAGGCGGGAACGGTTGGTGTCCTGGTTTGCTGGGGAGGGCAGTTGGGGGGGCCAGGCCTGCAGGAGAGGGCAGCTGGGGGGGCAGGCCTTCAGGTGATGGTGGTTTGATAGGACCTGGCTTGAAGGGGAGGGAAGTTGGGAGGGACCAGGCTTGCAGAGGAGGGCAGTTTAGGGAGACCTGGCCTG
>PVJN01029717.1:0-26193 GCA_004026805.1 Lasiurus borealis
GACCCGAAGAGCAAAGGCGGAAACCGAAGGAGAAGTTGCCACACCCCCGCCCACGAACTCACCAGAAAATCACGTCTGCAGCCGCCCTCACTTCCTCTCCCCTCCCCCTCCTCCTGGTGGTGGCAGAGTCCCTAGCCACGGGTGCTGACCAGTCACGTGGTCCTCATGTGGCTGGCTCGGTCCTCCCCTTTCACCTTGAAGTGAGGTCACTGTCCCTCCGGTGCTGGCCTGGCCCGGGGCGTGAGGTCGCTGGCCCGGGGGCTGTGGCGAAGGGCAGGCGGGGGGCTGCTGCCGCTCGGACCTGCCCGGAGCACTTCCTGTCACGGTGCCGGGGGTCACCCGGGGACCCCGGGGCTGGGGAGGCCTGTTTGGGAGGATGAAGAAGCCCCACCCTCTGGCCTGCTCCCCACACGGGCCCTGGTTCCCCCGAACTCCAGCCTGCGGTCAGGTGGGGATGGCGCTCCCCGTCCCCCCTTCCAGGTCCGTGCCGAGCCTGTGGGAGCTGAAGGCGTGAGGCCCCGCAGCCCCTCCTTCGGAGGGCTCTTCCTCATCTCGCCCCCGAGTTCCTGCCTGGCAGCCCCTCCGCCGCTCCCCACCCTGGGACCCAGGGGGTGAAGCCTTCGGGGTGCGGCTCCACCTGACCAGGGCCGCTGGCATCCCTGGGGCCGGCAGGGGGCAGAAGGAGGCGCAGCCGTGGATGACACACAGTCGAAGTGGGCAGCCCGCCTGCAGAAGGAGCCGGTCCCTTTCTGGGCAGAGGCCCGGGGTCCCGGCCAGCCCCTGACTGCAGACTGCCTCCGCTGTGCCTGCTCCTCCACCGCGACGGGTCGCCGCCAGCATGGAAACCGAGCCGGGCACAGCCTCCCGGAGGGGAGGCCGCCAGCTCCCAGCCCCGTGAGGCCCTCACACTTCCTGAGCGTCCGTGTGCCATTGCTGAGCTCCCAGCCCCGTGAGGAGGCCCTCAAATCCCTGAGCATCCGCGTGCCATTGCTGAGCTCCCAGCCCCGTGAGGAGGCCCTCAAACCCCTGAGCATCCGCGTGCCATTGCTAAGCTCCCAGCCCCGTGGGCAGAGCATCATAGAGGCCGCTGACCCAGACCCAGAGGCTTTGTCCAGGGCCAGGAGAGGGGAGGGACGCTATAGGGCAAAATCCAGCTGGCTCGCCCTGGCTGGTGTGGCTTCGTGGCTAGAGCCTCTGTATGTGGCCTGGAGGGTCCTGGATTTGATTCTGGTCAAGGGCTCATGCCCGGGATGCAGGCTGGATCCCCAGTAGGGGGCGTAAAGAGGCAGCCGATCACTGGTTCTCTCTCATCAGGGATGTTTCCCTCCCCTCTCCCTCTGAAATCAATAAACATCAACGAAAGCAGCCACCTCAAATCCTGCCTGTGGACTCGGAAGCTGGGGAGCTGTGTGGGGGGAAGGTTCCCCAGTCAGAGCCTCAGTTTCCTCCAGGCCACGAGAGCAAGGATGTAGGGAGCACACACACGTTTTCCAGGCTGTTCCCTCCTCTGTGCGGCCTGGGCTGCCTGCTGGGCCCTGGGGGCTTCAGAGACCCAGCGAGACAATAAGGTGCCTGGGAGGTGGCCCGGAGGTGGTGGACCCAGTGGCAACCTGGGGTATGGGGGGTGGGGGGGCGGTAAGAATTAGGATGAGCCGAAACCGGTTTGGCTCAGTGGGTAGAGTGTTGGCCTGTGAACTGAAAGGTCCCAGGTTCGATTCCGGTCAAGGGCACGTACCTTGGTTGCAGGCACATCCCCAGTAGGGGGCGTGCAAGAGGCAGCTGATCGATGTCTCTCATCGATGTTTCTAACACTGTCCCTCTCTCTTCCCCTCTGTAAAAAATCAATGAAATATATATATATAAAAGAATTAGGATGATGTTCTGGGGTGACATTTGAGCTACCACAGGAGGGAAGTAGGCATTAAAGGAGGGAGAGCCAGGTAGAGGCAGAGCAGGTGACGGGGATGTGGATTCAGGGTGCTGTGGGGCTGGAGACACCTCAGTCCCCGTGACAGCCTCACACACGGACAGGTTCAGTGGCTCACCCGGTGTTGGAGCCAGTCTGCTCACCTCCACCCTCCCCACCCCCTCTGCCCTCTGACCTCTGCCCCCACCTGCCACGACTTCCAGGTGATGAAACCTGATTCCCGTTCTGAGGGTGGCAGCAGCAGGCCACTGAGATGCCTTAAAAAAAAAAAGGCTCTTCAGAAAATTCCACTTGGTGTGCTGTAACGGAGCCCCACTCCCCATGCTTTCCGGTTCCTCTACACCTCGAGCCTTGAGGCCTCCAGCTCCGGCACCTCTTCACCTCTTCGCCACCGGGGAGCCCCAGGCCTCAGGAGTCCCCCCTCCTCCCCATGCCCTGGGCCTGCCTCTGCCCGTTTCCTTGTAACGCACTTCTCCCAGGCAGCGGCTGGGGATGCTCTGGGAGTGAGTGGCCCCTGACTTGGGGCCAGAGGCACCTGGATCCCAGCATTCCCAGTAAAATGGGACCATGATGGAGCTGTCAGAGATGCAGTCGGTCTCAGGGCTCTGCAGTCTGCACTCCCCTGACAGCGGGGCTGGCCCTGCCGTGACTACCTCACCGCCTGGAGCTTGCGTTTCCCTGTTCACAGTTTCACACAGCGGGGCAGCTCTAGCCTTACCTCGGGACTTCGGTGTGAAGGGTGGGGACTCAGAGCCCTGGTCCCCTCCTGCATGGGCGTAAGCCACCCGACAAACGCCGTCTCTGCTGGTTACGCAAACCGTCCTCCTGTGTTGGGGCGCGCTGTACCTATTTTTACCCCGGTTTCCAAGCGTTTAAGGGGACAGCAGTCCGTTTTACCCTCCCGTTGTTGTCTTCTAAGTCTCACGTGGCGTCTCTGGAAGTGGGCCTGACTCCTGGCAAGGTTAAGGGACTCCTGGGACCCGTCCTGCGGAAGAGACCCTTGTGGGCAGCTCCCCACCGACCTGCAGGCCCAGCACAGCTGAGGGGAGGGCAGGGAGAGGAATTCCACACTCTCTGGCTTTATTATGTGTGTGTGTGTGTGTGTGTATATGTGTGTGTGTATATATATATAATTGATTTTAGAGAGGAAGGGAAAGGGAGAGATAGAAACATCAATGGTGAGAGAGAATCATGGATTGGCTGCCTCCTGCATGCCCCCTGCTGGGGACCAAGCCCACAACCCAGGCCTGTGCCCTTGGGCTGGAATCGAACCTGGGACCCTTCAGTCCACAGGCTGATGCTCTATCCACTGAGCCAAATCAGCTAGGGCTTTGGCTTTATACTTTTAAAATTCAGTATCATTCTTATAACTTCAGCATTTCCTCTGTGCTATACGATAAACTCTAAAGTTTTTTTTTTTTAAATGGCTCCATTCCGCTAACCTTCTCTCACAGTTGAACTACATTGGGTCCATTTCACCGCTGTCAGTGACCGGGTGGTCATGTCCTCCCTTACACGCAGGCTGCCGGGATTTGGGGGGTGGTAGGGGCGCTGTGGACCCCAGGGATTGAGTGCTGTAGCTCTCTCTTCTGCTTCCTTCTTTGCTGAGGCCACGCCTTCTCCCTGTGGTGAATGGGCTACTGCAGAGTCCTGCCTCAGGCAGTCACTGCTTTCACCTAGAGCAGGTGGCTGTGCCCGCTGAAACCGAGGCAGGTGGACGGCTCTGACGTGGGGGGTCTGTGCTGCTGCCTGCACCCCTCCTGGCGGCCGCTCTGGGTGTCGGGACGCTTTCCTGTCTGTCCCCGGCTCTCGCCCCGGGCACGGCCACACAGCGGGGCTTGCTCTCGGTGTTTTAATGTTGTGACCAGGACTTGTTTAGAACGCTCCGGGTGCTGGTGTCACAAGTCGCACACTGAGGGGCCTGTGAAGTGGGTACAGGATGGGTGGGGCGGCAGGGTGGGGAGAGGGTGGGAGAAGGGCAGGCAGAGGGCGCCACATGCAAACCTGTGGACCACAAGTTCTCTTCCGTTCTGGATTCTGGACCACGGTTCCATCCCTGTGGGGTTTTAAAACACGACTCGAGATGAGGGCTGGCAGGGATCTGGGGAGCCACAGGGAACCCGTAAAAGCAGGTGCATGAATCTGATGGATCGCTGGCGAAGCCAGGCCTGAAGCCAGCCTCGACTTTCTGGTGCTTTCTTAAAATACGCTGAAGGAGCCCTGGTATTCTTTTCACCTAAAACCACCGAGAAGTGGAAGCACCGATAAAGCTTCTGTCGTGCACCCAGCCCTGCGAGGGCCATAACGGATTCCATCAGGCGCTTGCCTTTTGAAAGCTCCCCCCTCCTGCCATCCTACCAGATGCTGAACGTTGGTAGGGCCCGACAGCCCCACCGCATGACCGTGGCCGGGGAAGGTCGTCCCTCCTGCAGCTTCCGGCTGGTCTCTGGGGCGGGGGGTCTCCTCCCCTTCCCGTCAGCGTGCTCTCCGAGGGTTCCTCCCGGGCACCTCTGCCCGTGGCCGTGCTCAGGGCTCCTGATGGCTGCGACCAAGAGGCGCTGCGCCTCCGAGCCACTGGGTTTTCCTCTAGCCTGGGTGCCCCCAGCATAGAATGATAATTTAACCCAGCGGTTCTCAACCTTCCCAAGGCCGCGACCCTTGCACACAGCTCCTCGTGGGGTGGTGACCCCCAACCATGAAATGTTGCTGCTACTGTGATGCATCGTGATGTAAATATCTGCATTTTCCGCTGGTCTTAGGCGATCCCTGTGACAGGGTCGTTCAGCCCCCAAAGGGGTGGCGAACCACAGGTTGAGAACCGCTGATTTAACCAATACTTAAGTGCCTGCTATTTGCCAGGTGCAGGGAACAGGGCAGTAAAGACGACGACGAGCCAGTGTCGCCTCACGAAGCCTCCATTCCAGACGGACAGGCAGGGAGGACCCGGTGCCACCCAACACAAGCTTTTTCTTTTTATTAAAAAAAAAAAAATATTTTATTGATTCTTTACAGAGAGGGAGAGTCAGAAACATCAATGAGAGAGAAACATCCATCAGCTGCCTCCTGCACGCCCTCTACTGGGGATGAGCCCGCAACCAAAATACATGCCCTTGACCGGAGTCCAGCCTGGGGGACCCTTCAGTCCGCAGCGCTAACCACTGAGCAACACCGGCCGCGGCTGCACACAAGCTTTGGAAGGTGGTCTGGGTGGGTCCCTGGCTTCTGACCCCTCCCGGCCACTCTGACCCCAGCCCCTGTCCATTCGTTGACCGGAAGTGATGCCCAGACTGGTCTGCACTCGACACAACTTCCAAAACTGGGTCCCCCGTCCAGTCCGCGGCCCGGGGCTTGGCCTTTTCAAAGATGCCCACCCGGCGCCGCTGGCTCTGGGCTCAGCAAAGCGCGGCTCCCCGAAAAAGCCCGTTTTACAGATTAAAAGACCAAGCCCGGGCCGGGAGGACCCCCACCCCTCGGCGGCGTCCCGAGGCCGCGCGGGTCCGGGGTCCCCGCTCCGCACACCGGCCCCGGGGCAGGGGCGCCCATCGATGCGCTCCGCCGCTCGGCTCCCCACGCCTGGCCCCGCCGCGCGAGCCCCTTCCCCCTCCCGGCCGCTTCCCACTTCCAAGATGGCCGCGGGCGGAGCCGACCAGGTGAGCAGGCCGCAGGCGGGGGTCCGCGGCGGCCCCGCGGCCACGGAGAGGCGCCCAGACGCCCCTCGCCGCGCCGCCTGGCCCTCGGGGAGAGGCTGGGGCCGGAGACGCCGGCCGGGCCCTCGGCGGACGGGCGAGCGGGCCTGGGGAAGGGCTGCGGGGCGAGCGTCCGGCTCCAGGAGCGGCGGCGGCGGCGGCGGGGCGCGGCGGGCGGCGGCAGCGCGGGCAGAAGAGCGGCCGCGGGCGGGGCGAGGGCGCGTGGGGGGCGGAGCGAGGACGCGCAGGGGGCGGGGCGTGGGTGCGCGGGGGCGGAGCGAGGACGCGCAGGGGGCGGGGCTAGGGCGCGCGGGGGGCGGGGCGAGGGCGCGCTCCGCTGTTGGCCTCGGGCAGCTCGGGCGCACCTGCTCTCGGGCCGCCGCCGTCGCCGCCGCCGGAGCCGCTCTCCCGGCGAACTCGCCGCGCAAGTTGCGGGCCCCGCGAGGAGTTGGGGTGCCGGCCCCCCGGCCCCGGGATGGCGTCGCGGCCGAGCTAATTCGGGTACTGAGGGCCGCGGCGGGGGCGGGGGGCGGGGCTGGGAGGGAGGGGCCGGCGCGCGGGCGCTGCCACCTGCTGCCGCGCGGGCGCTGCCACCTGCTGCCGCGCGGGCCGGGCGGGGGCGGCCTGAGGCGGGCGGGGGGTCGGCGCGTCCTGCCGGGGCGCCCCCTCCGGCGCCGGGGAGCGCGAGGGGGGGCGGGCGGCACTGGAGCGCCGCTCGGTGAGGCGCGCGCGCCCCGACACGCTTCTCTCCCCGGAACTTGGCGGAGAAAAGTTTCCCCGTCAGAGGCGCGGGGCGCGCGGGCCCGCCCCTCCGGCCGCCGCGACCTTTCCCCGCGGGGCCCCCGCTCCCCGGCACCTCCCCGCCCTCCGCTGTGGAGCCTCCGGCCCCGCTTCCCCCCGGGAAGCCCCTGCCCGCGGCGGGGACCCCCTGCGCCTCGGCAGCTCGGGCGGGGCGGCCCCCGGGGGGTGTCCGGGCGCGGCGCCGGCGGCCCCGGTGCGCGGGGAGCGGCGAGGAGGGAGGCGGACTGGGTGGCCGCCCCGGACGCGTAGGGACTGGCCCCGCGCCCCGTCCCCCGGCCTCTCCGGGCAGGACCCCCGCCGGGAAGGCGTTTCTGCCCCCGGACAGGCTCGGGCGCCGCCGCTTCCACCCACGCGCGGAGCGGGGAGCGCGGCTTTGGAGAAAGGGGTCCGCGCCCGAGGCTCCGGGGCCAGGACGGGGGTCGGGGGCGTGGCTGGGGGCGTGGCTGGGGGCGTGGCGGCCGCAGGTGGTGCTGCGTGGCCGGTCCTCCTCCTCCTCCTCCTCCTCCTCCTCCACCTCCCGCGGTGACACTGGGCCTGGCCCTGCTCCTGGGCGGCTCTCCGGTCTGGGTGTGGCTTCTCCCAACTTCTTCTTATTTTTTTAAAAAATATATTTTATCGATTTTTTACAGAGAGGAGGGGAGAGAGAAAGTCAGAAACATCGACGAGAGAGAGACATCCATCAGCCGCCTCCTGCACGCCCCACACTGGAGATGTGCCCGCAAGCAAGGTCCATGCCCCCGACCGGAATCGAACCTGGGACCTTTCAGTCCGCAGGCCGACGCTCTATCCGCTGAGCCAAACCGGTTTTGGCTTCTCCCAACTCCTGACCTGCCTCCCCGCCAGGCCCGCCCAGCTGCCTTGGTTGTGTCCCGTGTGTGGGACCCCGTGAGGCCCCGGGCTCCACCGGACCCCCCAGCCCTGATGAGAGCCCCGGCGGCGCTTGGAGTGGAGTGGGTGCCCTCCGGGGAGCATTGGGAGGCGCAGGGGCTGGTGGGTGCAGTCAGCAGCCGCGGGGGGGCAGAAGGGCTCCGGCTGCTCCCCTCCGCGCCCTCCCCGCCCCGGCAGGTGGGAGGTGGCCGCCTTAGGTGCCCGCTCAGCACTCGCTCTGCACTTGGCTCTGCACTCGCTCTGCACTGAGCTGGGTTTGCTCCACGTGCGTGGACAGGTGCCCCAGCCTCGCCGTTGTTTGCGGCTGGCTGATGGCCCCTCCCTCTGCCGCTCCACCTCTCCGGGCCCCACCCCTGCCCCCTGCCCCACTCCCCTCTGCCCAAGTGGGTGGATGTCTGTCCTTCACGCCTCCACTTCCTCTTGCGGGTGCTCTGCCCGCCCCCCAAGGCCTCAGGGTGCGGACCCAGCTTATCAGAGCCACTGGTTTTGCAGTCCGTCCCTCCCCTGTGGGTCAGCACATCTGGCCTTCCTGTGGCCACCTCAGCCCAGGGTTTGACTATCTCCCCCCTACACTCCTCTCCCCCTGTTGTGCTTGCTGGTGGACCGTGGAGACCTCTGAGGTCATCAACACAGAAGTTTGCTCACACAAAAGCGTTTTAGGGAAATGAATGTGTGGTCGGTTAATGTGTGTTTTAGGGCGAGCGTAAACTCTCTAGGGCCCCGGCTGTTGGGGATTCCAGGTTGTCCAGCTGGAAGACCCCAGGGAGATGAGCTGGACCAGTCTTCTCCTTTCACAGATGGGCACGTTGAGGCCGGGGCTCAGGCGGTGCCGCAGAGCAAGTGCGAGGAGAGGTGTGGATGGCAGGAGGAAGCTGCACAGGGAGGCGGTGCAGACGGGTGGCTGATGCAAATGAGTGGCCAAAACAGTGGGCGGAGCTGGCTGGCCCTCTCTGGGGAGGCGGGGGTGGTGGGGGGCAGGAAAGAACACAGCCATCTCTTCTGAGGCTTAACTGGAGCCTGGCACCGTTCTGAAGGCTTTCTGAAGATTTCGTCCCTAATCTGGTCAGCTGACGGAGAAGATAGAGTCTGTTATTGGCCCCGTTTTACTACACAGAAAGCGAGGCATGGGGCAGTTAGGAAACTAGTTTAAGGGCATACACAATGGAGGAGCTGGGATTTCAGCCCAATCTATCTTCAGACCCTGCTGCATCCACACACCCCCCACTTCATTTTATTTTTAAAACTTTTCTACTGAAGCTAACACACGTACAGAAGGAAATTATTGACTGTTCAGCTTATTGATTGTCACAAAATTGAGGGCCTGTGTGTTCTTTAGCCCTCCAGCAAGCCGTATGTGTGGCCTGATGCCAGGCCTGGTCTGAGTCCAGTTTCTGTCGCTGTGTGAGTTCCTCAGCCTCTCTGAACCGCAGCTCTTCACTGTACTTGCCAGGCATGTGATGCTTGGAGCATGTGATAGCAGCTAGCGTGGTTGGTCATGGTAAATGTTTGGTAAGTGATTTCTTTCTTTAAAAATACAGATTTTTATTGATTTCAGAGAGGAAGGGAGAGGGAGAGAAATATCAATGATCAGCTGCCCCCCTGTACGCCCCCACACTGGGGATGGAGCGTGCAACCAGGCATGTGCTCTTACTGGGAATCGAACCGTGACCTCCTGGTTCATAGGTTGACAACCACTGATCCACGCCGGCTAGGCTAAATGGTTTCTCTTATAACTAACTAGAGGTCCAGTGCATGAAAATTCATGCACTGGAGTGTGGGGTCCCTCAGCCTGGCCTGCACCTCTCACAGTCCGAGAGCCCTCAGGGGCAGGAAGTGACCCCATCACACCTCTGCTGCTGCCACTGCCAGCAGCACAAGCCGACCCTGATTACCCGAGCTTCGGGCGGCCCTGGGTGGCTGGGGAGCTAAGGGGACTGGGTGCTGCCATCTTGTGGCTGTGGGTGCCACCATCTTGGAGGGAATGATGGTCAATTAGGATATTCCCTCTTGATTAGATGGGATTGAGATATCACATTATGCTGGCTTTGTTCAGTGGTCTGAGTGTCTTCCTAACCTGTCAGTTGCCTCTGAATCACATGGGTATTCACATGATGGCTGGTTTTGGTATTTCACTAAATCGAGCTGAAACATTTTAGGGTGTGGGGAGTCCTCCATGCATTGAGAGTTCTTGATTGAAAAAGTCCCCACCTGTGCCTTTTAAACTAACCACCTTTGGGCAGGATAACTCCATGTCCGCTCCCTAGGGTTGTAAAGGAGCCTTTGGGCCCTCAGCAGTTTAACCCGTTTCTCCCTGGTTTTCTGATGGACCCAACTATTAAACATTGTGTTAAATGCCAGCTTCCTAAAAGTTGCCAATCACCCTCCAGAGGAATATATTGAGCTTCTAAGAAATTCTTTGTTTTAGGATTTTTTAAAAAATCCTAAAGAATAACACATTTAAAAACACATTTAAAGAGTCAACTATAAAGTTCCCCATTCTGTGTATGACCCCAGCACAGCCACTTTACTCCATATTACATACACTGTCCATGCCGCTGTCTTCTTCCCATTGGTGGTGATGGCAGGGTCGTTGTGGGTTATACCGATGGTGGGTGTGAACCCGGAACACGGGGCCCTGCGGGTAATGCATACCTGGTGAGCAGAGGCGGCTGCTCTTGTTAATTGTTAATTGTTAATGCCGAGGCACCTGAGACCTAGAACACCCCGTGCCTTTCTTCCCGGGAACCGGCCTGCCTGAGCCAGGACCTGGGTGAGCAGGGAGGGATGGGGGTTGGTGCCGGTGCAGCGCGCTGTGAAGCAGGCTCTCTCACGCTGGAGCCGCCACACAGATAGCCACACAGATAGCCGGATCCGGGACTGGAAGAGTGAACTAGGGAGCCAGTGCGGAGCTGGGTTGATGGGAGGCGTGGCGGCGAGGGTGAGTGCACGCAGTCCCCTCCCAGGACAGCAGGGTCCCGTGCTGGGCAGGTGGCTCTCCTCTGCAGGAGCCAGAGAGGAGCCTGGGCAGGGAGGGCCACGTCGTGGACGGGGAGGGGCCAGAGGACGCCTGCGTGGATGGGCAGCCTCGCTTCTCCTCAGAGCCACCCACGAGTGCACCCCTTCCCCCAGGGCATAATGAATTCTCTGGGTTTTAGCGTCATAAGATCTCTCTTTAGTTTATGAAGAACAGCCAAGACTTTGTCCTATTGCTCTTTAAGGCGGAGAAAATTAAACTTGCTTCAAGATGGGGCTGTTTTTGGAAGCCCCTGCCCACTTTCTGCCTGTGTCAAACCTGAGACGAGGCCCCTGGAGTGCAGGGTGTTCAGCTCGCAGGGCGCTGACCTTATTTGCGACCTGCAGAACCCAGTTTGGGGCGGCGGGTAACATTCAGATGGGCCTGCCGCCTGAACTTAATCCTCCTCGTGCCCTGGATGGCAGGTGTGTTTCCTCTCGTCTGGGAGATGAGGCCCAGTCGTTACACCGTCTCCCGCGCTGCCGTGGCTGGTGCCGGCGGTGCCCAAAGACACCGAGAGCCTGGTGTGCGCTGCTGTGGGGCCCTGCCGCAGGACTTGGGGAAGCAAACCTGTGGAGGGAGGGATTTTTGTGCTTTACTCTCCAGCACCATCAGCTGCCGACAGGCTCCTCGCCAGCTAGCCTGGCAGCAGCCACGATGCTCAGAGGGTCACCGCTTCCCCGCTGCCTGTGGTCCGTCCAACGTGCCAGGAGCTCCGGGGGCCGGTTTTCTCCCTCCTCTTGTCACCTCCACCGCTCACTTTGTTCTTGGGACCTAACCCAGCCCTCAGCAGAGGTTTCTTGGGTGGACTGTTCCTGAAACCTGCCCACTTAGAACCTAGTTGTTAGGCCTAATTAATTCAGCAAAGAGATTTTTGAATCCTTAGTCCCTGCCAGCCTGGGGCCGGGCAGGGTGTGCAGAGGCTGAGTGCTGTGCCTGCCTGCCGCTGAGAAGCCGATGCGCGGAGACATGGGGTCCGCGGCAGATACGGTTGTGCCAGGGGAGTGTGGCCACCAGGGGCCTGGGAAGCAGGAGGGCCTGCGGCTTCCGGGCAGAGTGAGGAAGGCTTCTCAGAGGAGGTGGCCCCGGAATGTTCCGGTGTGTCTCCTGAGGGCACCTGTTCCCAGCTCCCCGGGCGCTGCAGGCAGAGAGGATCTTGGGCCCGGCGCAGCGGTCCTGGTGTTGAGAGAACTGAGAGCGGCGGTGCGAGGCTGGGCGGCTGGCAGGGGCGGATCGGGAGGCCCGGTGCCAGCTCAGGGAATGAGGCTTATTCCGTCTTTAGAGAGCGTGTGACTGGGAGGCAGGCCAGGGGCAGCTGGCCTCCCGGCTGGCTCCCGCGGTCCCCCTGCAGCCCGTCGTGGAAGCACGCACTCTGAGCGCGAGGCAGGGGCGCTGGAGGGCGGCTTCGGCTCCCTGGCACTGGTGGCGCCAGGTGGCAGGGGGTGAGGACAGGCCTTGGCCTTGCAGGTTTGGCTTTTGGAGTGTGTGGCAAGCGGAAGTGCTTCTTTCCTCTTAGGTTTATTTCCCGAAGGCTAAGGTTTAAGGAAGTTAAACTGGACTTGGCACCAGCGGAGGCTCAAGGGTGGCCCAGCGTCTCCTTAGAAGAAAGCCCCCCTCCCTGGCCCCACGGCCGAGGGGAGTTGGAGCAGGAGGTGTTCCTGCCATTCTGGTGTCAGCATCCCCACTCGTGTCCTGGCAGGGACTGAGCTTTCAGTGTGGCCGAAGGAGGGGAGATTCATGTTCCTTGGGCCCCTGCTGTGTGTCAGGTACAGCGTGTGGTGTGTTGGAGCGATCACCAAACCTCGTGTCATTTATCCTCGGCTCTCCCTGGGATTTCCGTGGTATGGCACCATTTTCTTGCTGGGGCGGGGGGCAGTTGAGGCTCAGAAAGGTTGATCATCTCCCCCCAGGTTGCCCCAGCTGCTTAAGGGCCAGAGCCTCTGCTCCCTGAGGGCTTCCTCTGGGGGTCGCTTTTGGCCAGCTTGATGGTGGGAGTGTTGATGGTGTTTTGATAATTCTAATTACCTTTGACACCCCGGAGACTAGCTCTTAGCGATGTGCTAAATATGTCCTTACCATCTTTTCCTGTTAGTTAAAAAAAAAAAAAAAAAAAAAAGAACTTGGAGGTTTGTGTACATTGGCCTCCCTTGCATCTTCCTGGTGTGAGAGCCGCTCCTATTTCAGGGTTCCCCAGAGCAGCGGCTCGGAGGCGGCTTGTTGTGCCCTTGCCGGGGAGTGGCTGCCGCCCAGGAAATCGGGGCCACGTGGGCTGCAGCGCATTTAGAATGAGCTCACAGGGGGGCCGGGGTGCTCAGACCCTTTTGGAGGGTGCACTGAGTTTTTGCTTTGTAGGTTGTAGGTTTATTTTATGCAACATCTTTATAACTTCATTTTTGTATTAAACCCTAATTCTGTCTGTAGTACAGTGTGGTTCTACCTTCCAAGAGAAGTTGATAACCAATCAGTATACCGTCACGGTTAGATCTTCCTTCCTTCCTCGCCGGGTCACAGTTCAGGCTTTTGTGTGTAGTGCAGTCTCTTTCTGAATTCTGCATTTTGATTTATTCCTTCATATTTCTACTCCAAAGAGTAGAAATATGAAGGCACCAGTCAGTGCTGTTCTGACTGGTGCCTTCTATCTCTGGGAGGGAGGTATCTCTCCCTTTTCTGCTCTTAATGACTTGGCTTTTGCTGTGTTGACATTGGGAGGAGGGCCAGGCCTCTGGAAGGGGAGCGGGAAGGCTCTTTGTAAAAGCTACCCTGGCACTGAGAGAAAGAGAGAGGTTATCATTGTTCTGCTGGCTCCGAACCTCCAGCTCCTCGCTGTTTGGTGACGGCAGCTGCCAGCAGAGTGCCCGCCAGGGCCGGGGACCGGGGGCCGGGGCCTGGTGAAGGCTGTTCTGGTGCTTTGTTTCATTCTCCCAAGGCAGGACGGTGGAGCTGGGAGTAGAACCTCGGCATGTCTGGGTCCGGAGTCCCGTTCGTTCTCCGGGTTGTTCTGCTCCATAGGTCAGATTTATTTTTATAAAAAACATATTGATTTCAGAGAGGAAGAGAGAGAGAGAAACATCAACGATGAGAGAATCATGGATCGGCTGCCTCCTGCGTGCCCCCTACTGGGGGTCAAGCCCACAACCCAGGCATGTGTCCTGACTAGGAGTCAAACTGTGACCTCCCGGTTCATAGCTCAATGCTCAACCACACCAGCCAGGCCATAGGCCAGGTTAAAATGCAGCAAGGTCTCTCTAGTTTTGAAATTTTAAAGGACAGTAGAAGGTGACATAACATATGCCAGGGTCCTCAGTCCTCTGGGGACTGTGCTGTCCAGGCTGGTACATCTCTCACTCCCTCTTCCCACCCAGGTCTTTATTGTAGAATTATGGAATTTGTTTTTCCTCTACTGTTCATCCATCTTCCCTGAGCCAGCCTTCTGCCCCGGTGTTTATAGCTGCAAACGAAGCCATTCATCTGGGAATGGCCTTCTTGGGAGTTAGTCCCAGAGACCGCCGCCCTGCGCTAAGTCACAGTGTGATCTTGGCCTTTTCTTAACCTCTCTGAGCCTCAGGTTCTTACCTCGAGGTCCTGAGTGAAGCATTTGTGGAGGGCAGCTGAAATGGCGAGGCTGGGTAATCTCACTGCCGGTGGTACATACCGTTTATCTTCTTGTTTTCTAAAGCAAATGGGTTTTATGCTGTCTCAGGACAAGTAGACCTTGACTTCTCTATGGGTTATGAATTCACACACTTCCGACAGAGGCAGCCTGTTTATCACCGAGAAAAACACGTGAACGAAAAAACAGTACCCCGCCACTGCCTGGCGCGGCCCTCATGCTGCCGCCGTGCTCTCCTGGGGGTCGGCGGAGTGACTGTGGTGGTGATGAGGATGGCAAAGATGATATTTGATATATTTTTACCCGACGCGTGTCCTTTGCGTTGTCTTCCTGTGGTTTTCCATCACGATCGTTTAGGTTAAAGCTCTAGCGTCTGGTCCTGAGTGAAAAGTTGGGTCTGTAGGACTTCCTCCAAGGGTTCCCTCTTTAAAGGGGCGTCAGGAGATTCGAGCTGTGCAGCAGAGGAGCGGCGTCTTTGGCTTTTGCATCCACTGCCTGAATTTCCATGTTGATGTGTTTTCTAGTTTCTCCTTGGACCAAGATGACTGATGGAAACCTTTCCAGCTCTACAAATGGCGTGGCCTTGATGGGCATTCTGGACGGTCGGCCAGGAAACCATATTCAGAACCTACAACACTTGAATCTCAAGGCGCCCAGGTCCCTCTCATTGCCGGAGTGTGGGTCCAAGCTGAAACTCGGGGCCCTCGACCAGCACAGCCTGCAGTCCGTGGACTCAGGCATTCCTACCCTCGAGATCGGCAACCCGGAGCCCGTCCCCTGCAGCGTGGTCCACGTGAAGAGGAAGCAGTCTGAGTCGGAGATCGTTCCTGAGCGGGCCTGCCAGAGCGCCTGCCCGCTGCCGTCCTACGCGCCCCCGGCTCCCACCGGCGCCGAGCGGGAGCAGAGCGTGCGCAAGTCCTCCACGTTCCCCAGGACGGGCTATGACTCGGTGAAGCTCTACAGCCCCACCGCCAAGGCCCTGAACCGCAGCGACGATGTGTCCGTCTGCAGCGTGTCCAGCCTCGGCACGGAGCTGTCCACCACCCTGTCGGTCAGTAATGAGGACATCTTGGACCTCATGGTCACGAGCAGCTCCAGTGCCATCGTGACCCTGGAGAATGACGATGACCCGCAGTTTACTGACGTCACCTTGAGCTCCATCAAGGAATCCCATGACCCACACCAGCAGGACTGTGCTGAGGACATTGCAGAGGGAAGTACATTGAAAAAGTTGGGACCATTTAGTAACTTCTTTACAAGGTAATGCCATCTTTGTTAGGATGGAGGTTGTTGCACTCCGTTAACTGTTCTTGTCTGAAACGTGTGTGTGTTAGGGAACCCTGTTGAGCAGGCCCCGTGCCAGGCAGGTGAGCAGGCCTTTCCCCGGGAGCCCGGAATCTGGGGGTGCTGCTGGACGGGTCTGTGGGGGTGCTGCTCTTTGATTCCTCACTGCTGGACTCTCGCACAGTCTGTTGTCACTCTCCCCCACCCTGACCAGCTACGGCTGAGGGTGACCGCCCCGTGGTCTGTGTTACAAACCAGCAGCCTCTGCCAGCCTGCTTCTCTGAAGGGCCCTTTATGCTAATGCCTTGAGTCTGCTGATGTGGTTGATGTCAGAGTTAGGAACTCACATTTCTAACTCCAGCCCTATTTGCATAACCCGCGTCTGGTATCTCTGGGTGTCTGTTGCTGCTGAGATGTGTGCTGTCACCTGTGTTGGGACTAGGCCATGCACCCTACTCCCCCTCGTGCCCTGTCACCCAGGAGCCAAACCAGGGCTGGGCTGCTGGGGTCCCTGTGTCTCGCCACAAGCCCTGTGGGGACAGCTCCGCTGCTGTGGCCTCTTCTCTCTGCTTTCGTGTTTCCGTTCAACACGTGTTTGTGCCCTCGGCTCTCCTCTTGGCGGTAAGAGGGAGTAATGTGGTAGGAATGGTAATAAGTAACAGGCAGGGGAGCAGGCACAGCAGTCGGTCTCACAAGCACAGGGGAGCTGCTAAGCCCTGGAGTGCTCAGAGGGGGCACGGCTGTGAGAGGGGGTGTGGAGGCGGCCACGTGCTCACAGCTGCTCTTCGGAGCGCCCCGGCCCAGGGCTTGGCAGGTGGGAGCATTCCTGCGGTTGAGCCTGGCTGCCCCACGTGTGCGCCCCCAGCAGAACCCATGCTAGGCACTGCCTACGGGGCGTTCCTTCCAGACGGTGTGATGTGCTGGCATCAGGCGCCTGTGACTGCGCCACGCATGCCAACCTGCCGCTGCCTCGGTTGCTTCCTCAGCTGAATGTGGGGCCTTGCAGATGAGTCCAAGACCTGTCCACTGCCCAGGGCTGGGTTTTGTGGGCACCTTTTCTCTGATGTGCTGACCACAGGTATGGGGCTCCCAGGAGTAGCGTTCCTGGTCTCAGTGCAGCACCCACCTTTGTCCTTGTGGGGAGGGACCCAGAATTTTAGGGGGACCCAGCTCTCATGTTTCCCTTTTTTCATTCAGGCTATGATAAGCTTCCCTGGCCTTAGAGATAGTCCCTGCCCTCAAGTCACTCTCCTTGCTGAGGCCATGTCCTAAGGGGGTGCAGTGGCAGTTCAGGGTTGTGTGGCTGCACTGACCCCTTTACTCAGGTCAGTGTTTCAGGGTTTCCTATTTATGGCACCCCTGGGTGCCTCTTCAGGCTCCTCAACTCCAGCGAAGGGCCCGGGGGATAGGCTTTCGGAATCTCTTGGGGTTCTCGGCAAATTTGGAAAACCTTGCTCACCGTGAGGGTGGCTGGGAGCTACTCAGAGGAAAGGGCCTAGCTTTGGAATTCAAGAGCCCTGCACCCATATCCTAGCTGTGTGACCTTGCAAAAGTTTCTCACCTCTGAACTGGTTTTCCATCTCTAAAATAACGTCAGCAAGTGGTAGCACATGGTGCTGCCCTGTTCACGTGTGGAATGCTCTTACCTTTGTCGTCCTTGGCACCCTGTGCTTTCTGTCTCAGCTTCCGCACCTGCGAAATGGGGGTTCTGAGACCTGCCTCTGTAGTCATGGGGCAGAAGAGGTCACACATGTGAACCGTACAGACCCAGACCAGTGTGATGCAGTGCCAACGGAGAAGCCTTGAAGTCTCAGGTGCTGGTTGTGATTCTCCGACTGCCTTGTCTCTGTCTGTTTCGGAGCCTCTTCTGTGCGATCATTTCTAAAGCTGCTGGTTCTTGAAAGTCCTCTTCAGCTGAAATCCGATGCTTTATTCCTCGGTTCTTATCTCCTTATCCTTGTTCTGATGGCTGAGACGTTACCGTGAGCCATCATGAAGTACCTGTGGGAAGCTAATGGAATATTAATGCCAAATGAATCAAATATGAAGTCATGGGCACGTCTAGTGAGTTTTGTCCTAGAATCTTCAAGTACTAGAGAAGAGTGTCAGTCTAGATTTCCTCTGAAGGGGAAAGGGCTCTGGGCCAAAAATGTTTGGAACCTACTAAACATTGTACAGGGGAGTACATTTACAGGGGAGCCACAGAGAGGGCTGGCACACAGTAGGTACTCAGAACTGCAGGCTGTGAGTTTCTGTGGAGGGCAGGTCCTGTGGGGTTCTGAGCCCGGGCTTCTGAGTCATCCTGTTTCTTCACTTTCTCCCCTGAGCCCAAGCGCTCTTTACCCCAGCGCCTGTCTGTCCTCCTTTTCCTCACCAAGTCAAGTTCAGTTGTAGAAGGACGCGTAGGCAGGATCGTGGGAGGCTAGTCTAGGACAAGGGGCTCGGGGGAGAAAGGGGTGGAGATGGTCGGAGCCTGTGGCCTGAGAAGCGGGCCTGTGGTGACTCCAGCTGCTTGAGGAGGGTGGCCTGGAGGACAGGGAGCAGATGAGTAGCAGGAAAGCTGGCTTGGGCCTGGCCACTGCCAAGTGGAAGCTGCAGGCCCAGCTCTCATTTTTCTCTTTCATTCAGGGTGTGATAAGCTTCCCTGGGCTTAGAGATAGTCCCTGCCCTCAAGGAGCTTACTGCTGGTGGGGAAGACAGATCAGACACTGTGGGGCAGCGGGAGGTCCAGCAGTCCAGAGTCAGGCTGACTGGGTTCAATGTGAGCGCTCTTATTTAATAGCTGTGTGACCTTCGACAAGTTACTTAACCTCTCTGAGCCTTAAATGGAGCATAAAACTACTGTGCAAGGTTAGAGATCAAATAGGTAAAGCATCCAGCACACTTCTTGACAGTCACTACCTTAGTAGCCACCTCTGATTCCAATAGAAGTAATTATCATTACTGAAAAACGTTCTTGTCCCGGCACTGTGCTTACTCCAGGCAGTCCACTGGTGGAAAAGTTGCCTCAAGATCTTTCCTCTTAGGCATTGTCGACGTTTCTGGATGGATGAATTTTTGTGCACCAAAGGCTGTGTGGCAGCCTCCCTGGCCTCTCCCCACTAGATGCCCGTCCCAGCCCCAGTTTTGACAGTGAAAAATGACCTTAGACGTTGCTTAATGTCCCAGTGGGCGGGGACGGGGGTAGAATCAGCCGGCCTTTAGGAACCACGGAGCTAGCAGGGGGTAAAATGCTGGTTTCCTTGCTTCCTTGAAGGAGATCTGTGACTGGAAGGCAGCTTGGGCAGGACCTCGGCTTGGATGGAGGGACTGTGGCCCAGTGGCTCTCAGTGTTTCTGTGGAAGCCGGCGGCAGCGGTGGAGGAGCTGGGCGGCAGCTTGTGTTATTGCACGGGAGGCGCTGTCTGAGAGGCCAGGGCTTGGGCTGCTCATCGGCACTGGTCTGGAGGGGAGTGACTGGCTCTGACCACTCCCGTCTTCTGTGTAACCGGCTAAGCTCTCAGAAGAGATGCTCAAGTGCCCTTTGCTGACGAGAGGCGCTAGGGTGGAAGGAAGGGGCTTGCCAGGGGCAGACACAGGCAGGGGAGCAGCTCGCGGGAGGCCGGGGTGATGCACCTGGCTGTGTTTAAAGGACCGTGATGTGCGTTTTCCGTCTGCTTCCTGGCTGGCTGAGGGCCCCTGGGGGCACGGTCTACGTCTGGTTCAGCCTGGCATCGAGTTGTAATCCAGCGATAGAGACAAGGAGTGTGGTGGTTGAGGGCTGAGCTGCTCAGACCCAGGTTTGAACTCCGGTTCTGCTATTTTTGACCTCTGACATCAAGAAACTCACTTAACGTCTGTGATCCCCCAGGGGTACAGGGTGACATGGTTAAATGTACCTCTTGTAAAGAGTTGGTGTGAGGGTCAAACGAGATAAAACAGTAAAGCTTTGGGCACAGACCAGGACTGCAGGTTGGGTTTCTGGCCTGGCATTCTACTTTGTAGGTTGGGGTTTCACGTAAGAGTTCACTTTTTAAAAAGGCCTGCGTATGACAGATTTGACACCATTGGCTTAGAAATAAGTCTCCGGCGTGTAGAGCACTTGCTGTGAAAGCGTTCAGGCTTTAGTGCCTGTACTGACCTGGGCTCTGGGGCGTGATTCTTTGGGGGGTGACATGAGCGGTGCTGAGGGAGAAATGTGCTCTTTGCTTTCTTTTGAGGGTGAGTTAGCTTGTGAGCAGCTGGGCGCGCTCAGAGGAGTGCGGCAGCCAAAGCCAGCTGGTGCTCGCCAGGTGCCGTCTGACTTTCGTGTGGTTGCCTTGTTTCACTGCCAGCGGCACGGGAGCAAGTGTGATGTGGCCGATCTGTGGGCCCTTGTTCACGCTCCGGACCGCTTCCTCCAGCACCTCTGCACTCTGCAAGCCAGAGCCATAAACACATGCATTTCCTGGTCTCGCCGTGGGGCTCTGGGTGTGAATTGGGGGCCACATGTGAGGGATTGGAAGTTTGGTGAAGGCCGCTTTTTTCCCCTCGGGCTGGTTTCTGCTCTCCGGTGATGCCAGTGGAGGCGTGAGCTCTCCTGCAGCCGCATCCTGTGGTGACGCTGGGCTGGGCGAGTGGCTGCAAGCTGTGGTGGCTTCCTGACCTGCTGCACCCCGAGTTCCTCAGTCCAGCGGCAGCTCCCCACTGCGTGAGTTCTCTCTACCCAGGGAGCCATCCCGGGGCCAGTTTAGAGCTGATGACTTCAGCCTCACAGTGATTTCCAAATCATCTCACTCCTTGAGTTCAGTCCCTTCCTGCCTGAAGTTCTGGGTGGCTTTGTATCCGCACTGAGAGCTGGTGGGTGCAGGTAGGCACCGCAGGTAATTCTCATTTGGCTGAGGGAACTAAGGAAGGGTGGCCAGTAGATTGCAAGGATACAAAAATGATACAGGGTTTGGGTCTTTACTTGTTTCTTACCTGGAAAATAGAAACAAGTTCATTTTCCAAGTGTTATTGGAATTAAACAGGGAGTAAATGTACCTGGATGTAAAGCACTGAGCATGACAGGCATTTAATATCTTTTCTATCATCATTATTCTGCCCGATGGGCTAGTTTTCTGCTACTTTGACCATTTTAGAATTATCATCAGTGAATTGAGGTGTAACATTGTAACTGTGACTTTTCTACAACATCTGCTTGCTGATGTTCTTGGTGACTGCCCCACTATTAGGGATATACAGAAAACCTGCTGAATAGCTGAGCCTGCTGGGTGGTGTGTGTGCACGTGCGTACACACCATTGTGCACCTGGGAGGGAGCACTGTCTGCTGTTCTCCTGACCTAGCGTTTCCTGGCGTGTGGTCTTGGGTGAGGCAGGCACTCAGCTCTCCGGAGCTGTGTCCTCGTCTGCAGAATGAGCTGAGGATCCCCCCTTACAGAGCCGTGAAATGGAAGGAGATTGAGCTCTACGTGCACAAGGTGAAGGGCTGCACGGGAGCTGGGGAGCTGGCGTGAGGAGAGGGAGCTTAACCCCAGCTGCGGCAGGGGCTCCAGCCGGCCCTGCACCTTCCCTCCCCGGAGCACTCACAGCCTCCGTAGAGATCGGCTCTGCACTGGAGGTGGTGGAGAGGCTGAGTGCGTGGGGTACGGAGTGACATGGGTTAAACGTGCCTCCAGATGCCGAGCGGCGACAGGCACATGAACTCGTCTAGCCCCAATCCCTGCCCTTTCTACAGAAGCCTCCGCACCGCCTCTGGTAAGCTGTCAGGAGCAGCCTCGGGAGCAGGGGCTGGAGAGCAGGGGAGCGGAGCCGCAGCCGGCGCAGCGCAGGTCTGCAGGCAGTGTCGGAGCGGAGGGTCCTTGGCACTGGTGGATGGGAGATGGCTCACCTCTCCTCCCTCAGCCTGGGTAACCCCTTCCTGGAATAGGCTCCATTTCTGCCCACTGCCACACACTTTGAATGAGGAGAACCCACCGAAGATCCTAGGACGCGTGGAGGGCTCTCCTCCTGTGGTTCCCTGGCACCCAGCCGTGCCCCAGTGCAGTGTCATCTGTGGGTCCCCCAGCCTGGTGCCCATTGCGGGACCGTCTCACTCAGCCCGTGCTGGCACCTAGCGAGAACTCAGTAATGCTTCTCACAATGTGAACTCAGATGCCAGTTGTTTCCTCGGTGATACGTGCCCAGGACCCGGTGCAGCTGCCAGTAAGCCCCTCCCCCAAATACCAGTAGCGATGGCACTGGAAGCTGCTGCAGGCACAGCTGCAAGAGGCCCCGTCAGGCTCAGTGCTGGAGCAGTGAAAAGCAGGGTGTCCGGGGAGGGAGGAGTGAGGGTGAGAGGTACATTTTATGTAGGGTGGTCAGGGAGGGTGTCACTGGGCAAGGGACATCTGAGCAGAGCTGTGAACGAGATGAGGGAGAAGAGTGTTGTTGTCGAAGGAGCCGCAGGAGCGGAGGCTGGGCTGGCAGGGGCTTGTCTGTGTTTCACATGTCTGTCGGGTGGTCTCGACCCTCCTGTATCCATGTCCCTGCTCCCACAGCGGCCACCCCATTTGGTCATCTGGGTCTTAGGTTGGGGCACGGTTGGTGTTTACGCTGGAGCCTCCTGTGCTGTCTGTCCAGTGCGTTAGCCACTCGGCACATGTAGCTGTTTAAATTCCATGGGAATGGAGACCTCGGCTCCTCCGTCACACTGCCACAGCCGGTGCTCAGCAGCCACACGTGGCCACTGAGGGGAGTTCTGCTCAGCGCTCCTCTCAGTTTAGGTGGCATCTGTGACTTTGTTTTTAACCTTTGTTCTCGGTGAGATAACAGAGCTGCACGCGGTGTTGAGAAGCAAACAAATCAGTCTGAGGTGCGGGAAGCAGGGGAAGCTGCGGAGGGAACGGTCCACAGGCCTGGGGGAGGGGCAGAGAGGCGAGGTGGCCTTCAGTAAGGCCAGTACGGTGGACCCCAACCCCCTCTTCCTGGAGCTGGGGCAGTGGCCACCTCACAGGGTGCTGAGGCCTCACAGGAGTCGCTGTGACACTGCCTGTGCGCTCCAGCACGTGCATACGTGTCCTGGAGGTTTAACGTGGCGGAGCGGAGGGCCTGCACCGCTCAGAGCTGGCTTCTGGACGCGCCGGTGGTGCCTCCAGCGTGGGGACAGAGGGCCGGGTGGCGTTCAGAGGTGCGCCGGTAGCGCCAGGCGGTGACTGCTCTGCCCCTCTGGCGGGCCGGCGGTGCAGGCTGCTCAAGCGGCTTCATTGTCTGAACCTTGGTCTCCTTATCTCCGAACGGCGATAACGGGGCGACGCGTGTAATGTGCCCGGCACAAAGGTTGGTGCGGCGCGCTCACTGGCTCTGGGAGGATTGCTTCCCTGCTGCTGCTTGAAAGAATGAGTGAGTGGGTGAGTGGGTGAGTGAATGAATGAATGAATGCTAGTAAGTGCCAGCTCAGTGAGAGGAGCACAGAAACAGGGGTGCGGGCCGTCCTGAGGGCGGGACCAGCGGTTCCTTTGTGTTACCCTGGCCTGGTTAAAAGCAGGCCCGCCTGGCTCTCTGAGATCCAGCCCATTCGCCTGCAGGAGCTGAACGTGAGGGAACAGGAATAGTCTGTCCCAGCAGCGCTTGCTCTGTTTCCTGCCCTGGGTGGGTTAGGACAGTTCTTTGATCTGAGCAAAGAACCCTTTGAAGTTCAGCTGCCCTGCCGGTGGGGGGCTGACATTGAGGTCCCTGTTCACCTCAGTGGGGGCGGAGACTCACGTGGAGTCAGGAGCGCGCAGGAGTGGCGGGAGCTGGACTGAGAAAGAACTGCGTGTCTATGTTCTGTGTAGTATGTCCTGCTCGCCAGGCAGACCGTGCGCCGGGAAACCTCAGAGGCCTCCCTGAGTTCTCTGCTCGCTCTGTCCTTGTCCTTAGAAACGTCACAGCTGTAAAAGAGGTGGTTTGGGAGGTGGGGAGAGGAGGATGTGTGCTTTTTGTAGGATTCATTTGCCCTCCCGAGGTTTGGAACCCCCGTGTGCTGGCTCTGTGGGGAAATCACACTGGCTTTACGGGGACGCCCAGGCTTCTGTGTCAGGTGCCTTGGCAGCCCGCCTCGGTTCTGCCCTTAGTGAGGTCGTGCAGCGTGCGAGGGTGCTTTGTGGGCGCATAGGAGTTGGTGGGGTCTGGAGAAGCCCCCAGGCAGCCCGTTCCTGCCAGCAGCTCTTGAGCCACCAGCTACTTTCTACTAGTAAATTAACTTCTTGGCTCAAGTGGGAATAAAATCTGTTCTGGAAAAAAAATGTCAGTGGCACTCTCTTACCCCATCTTCTACCTTTCATAGTGCCCGTTCTGAAACGTTTACCTGTTCTGTGTGTAGGACACTGAACCGCTGATGTAGCTGATGTTACGTTCTTCACGCCGCCTGTCTGTTCATGCGCACACACATCTGCCTGGATTGCCACACACTAGTTCCTGTTGATGTTCAGTGAGCGGGGTGTGTAACCGAGTCTCTCAGTTCGTCTTTCTGGTGCTTTGTTGTGAATAGCTGCGGTTTGTTGCAGGATTTCTGTCAGGTTCTGTATGTGGAAGAGGGATGAGTCACCAGGTTGCCTAGTCACCGTTTGGGGCTCATAACAGTCCGGTGTCCCTGTTAATTCCCCTTTGCGTCCAGCCAGGGGTTTCAGTTCCGGGCTCCATGGACCGGTGTTTCAGGGAAGAGTAATCAGGATGGAAGTCCCAATGGCCTCTGGGTTTCAGATTTGGGTGTTAGACACATTTCCTACCAGAAGGGGGGATACCGGGAAAGCGGGTAAGAGGGCGTGGGCTCAGTCCCCCAGTCCACGCCCTGCCGAGGTGGGAGGGAGCGCCACAGGAGGAGGAAGAAAAGGGCGAGGGGCCAGTGAGAGGGGAGACACTTCCTGGGTCAGCCCTGGCGGAGCACCTGACTGCTCACGCACTTGAAGAGTTTGCCCTGGAATGAGCAGATTTCACTCCTGTGACATTCCTTTGAGAGCAGTTATTTTTAAACCAGGGTCACACGCTGTGCAGGCTTTCGTCTGACTGCACGTGTGGTATCCACACCGGTGGTGGTCAGTTTGTGAGGGAAACACATGAATATGCTTTTCATTAGCTCAGTGGTCGGCAAATTCATTAGCCAACAGAGCCAAATAGCAACAGGACCACGACTGAAATTTCTGTGGAGAGCCACATTTTTTAAACTTAAACTTCTTCTAATGCCACTTCTTCAAAGCAGACTCACTCAGGCCATGGTATTTTGTGGAAGAGCCACACTCAAGAGGCCAAAGAGCCGCATGTGGCTCTCGAGCCGCCGTTTGCCGACCACTGCCTTAGGTGAACGCTAGCCGCTGTAGCAAACTAGAATTGGTGAATGGCCAAGACACAGAGGACATTTACTGGCATTTCCAGCTCCCGCGCTCCCAAGTCCTCCCCACCTCCTGGCGCAGGCGATTCTACCACGAGGCCTCCGGGCGGCTGTGCCCGCCAAGAAGGGGCAGGGGTAGCCGTGCATCTGCAGTTCACCCCTGGAACCCAGCCACGGGGCCGGGGAACTGGACCAGTGCCCGCTAGTGAGGGGCTGGGGCTGGAGAATAGTTGGGAGCAGGGGCCCTTTTGGGGGTCATTTTTCTCCACCCCCTCCCTTCTCAGCTTCATGAGAACTGAATGCCTCGAGTGGAGGAGCTGCATGCTTTGCCATTCTGTTGCCTAAACGGTAGTTCTCACCACCTGCAGGAACTCTCCAAACTACCGGGCGTGGTGTCGGGAGCGGTCTGGACCCACCTGCCCACTCAGGCCTCTGGTTCCCGTTCTGCGCTGCGGTCACAAAACCCAAGCTCGTCACTAGGGTTCCCCGAACCAGTGTCCACATACACTTTGTCCCTTCTGCTCCCAGGCCTGGCGAGCTCCTGGGGTTCCTGCAGTCCCTTGTTGGATCCACATTCCTAGACCATTTTCCAACAGCGCTGACCCCTCCCACCCCTGTGGACCCGGAGCTTCCGGGGCGGGGGCTGCATCTCGGTTCAGCACTTATGCTCCTAGCCGATGCAGGCACTCCGTAGATGTTCAGAAAGCAGTTTTACGTGAATGAGGGTAGACTGAGTCTGACCAAGGAATAAAGAGATCTGGTACCTTCACTGGTAAAATCTCTATGTTTCCCTTTTTGTCGATGCTGATGTTCTGTGTATCAGGAGGAGACTTCCCTGGCGAAGTCTCCTTCCCTGGGTCACACAGCTGTGCAGGTGTTAGTCTGATTGCACGTGTGGCGTCCATACCTATGGTGTCTACGACTTAGTTTTTTTTTAAGAAACTTATTTTACATGTGAAGGGTTCTTTTTGTTTAAATATATGCAGGAAGTTTTTGGCCTTTTATGTTCGTCATTCTATTTTTGCCCTTTCCACTTTTACACCTACTACCAATTTTTCCTTTTTACTGAAAAAAGTGTTTTCTTACACTTTTTAAAAAATTTAAACATAAAATTGCATAATGTTTCTTCAGTTCGGTATCCTGCTATTTTACTTACAGAAAACATTTCCCCACAAAATTAGAAATGTATACACTTATTAATGCCCTGTGAATCATTGACTTGCCTAACAATAAGGAAGTGGTTTTCCTTCTGCTTTTTGATGATAAAGTGACCTGTGGGCGCATGTCACTGGTGCGCGGTGTACATTTCAGGATTTCCTGGGGCCGAGTCCCAGAAGTGCTGCCTGCTTCGTGACCACAGTCCTGACGCTGGTCAGCTGACCTGCCCTCTCCAGGGAGGGTGACTGTGAGCCCCCAGGAGCCCCTTGTCCCTGGCGCAAGTTTCCTGGCAGTGAAAGTCCTATCTCCGCTTTAGGAATGAGGACACTGCACGGGGGCGGGTGGGGTGTCGAAATTTGTCACAGGTCTGGCCCCACGTGACTGTAGGTGGAAGTCTGGCGGGACTGGTCCCCAGGAGGCAGAGATGCCTGTGGTTGTCTTCTCTCCCCCTCCTGGGCCCTGGCTTCGGCTCAGAGGACTGAGTCAGCTCTGCCTTCGCCGGAGATGCTCCCTCTCTCTGCC
>PVJN01029718.1:0-26195 GCA_004026805.1 Lasiurus borealis
TAGAGATGGTAGGTACACGGCACAGGGGATGTGGAATGACATTCAGAGCAGCCAATTCCTTGAGGAAAAGAGAACTCTTTTTGTTAGATCTATTAGATGAGTGAGACAGAAAAGGAGGAATCATATAAAAAATGTAATACCACATTTTAAATCAGATTAGCATTTTCAAAAAGGTTATGGTCTCCACAGCAGAAGAGAGTGCCATAAGAAAATAAAATTATCTCCCGATGCAGATGTCGCTTCCAAGAAAAATGAAACACATTCAGAGTGGGCTGTTGACATGCCACCATCTTTCATGCCAAATCTGGGCTATCTTAGGCATTTCCTCCCATAAGAACTAGACCTTGCCTATTAGTAACCAGATAATATTACCCCCCGCAAGTTGGAGAGTCCTACAAGTAGAAATTAAATCATCCCTTTTATTCTTTTATTTAACTCATCTGTTCAGCCCAATCTGATTAAAGACCAGGAATATGCAGTGGTAAGAGACCACTAACAGCACACAAGGGTGCACATTACCTTCCAAGTCCAGCCTATTAAGGGTGTATAAGTCTCAAAAGGCACAGCAAGCCAAATCTTCAAAACCCTCAAGCATCCTGCAAGAGCACCAGTCAGTTGGAAGTAGTAGGTCTTGACAGGTCTTCTGAACCTCCCTTTTTTCAAAATGCGCCCCTTACAGAGAGCAGAGAAGTCCTTCCCAAACTTTTCGTGTGCATACGAATCACCTGGAGACCTTATTCAAATGCAGATTACGGTTTAGCAAATCCAAAGTGGGGCTTTGGGACTCTGGATGTTTATCAGGAGGTGATGAGGATGCTGCTCCTTGCTGTCCTTGAGAAGTAAAAATCTAGAAGACTTAGTTCACCTAGAACTATGACCCCTCCCTTAAGGTATGCTGAAATTCCTGAATGACTTCACTAATAATAATAGGCAGTGTTTAAGTAGGTATTGGGCAATATTCTAAGAACATGGTACCTATTAACTCATGGAGTTCTTCCGGTAACTCCTTATCACCTTCCTCATTTTGCCAATAAGGAAACGGAGTCGCAAAGTCATGAAGTGACTTGTCAAGGTCACAGAGCTGCTGAAGGAATGGGATTGGAACCCAGACAGCCTGGCGGTAAAGCTAGACTGGCAGCTGCAGCCCATGCTAACTCCCATTGGATGAGAGCAAGGTATTTCTGGGAGCTGGGTGTTGCCAGAGGAAGGGAAGTGAGACCTGGAAGTTGGCTGCAGGAGGTGTGAGAGAGCGCGCAGACCGCACTAAAGCACCATGTTCCCACGTGGCCACCACCAGAGGGAAGGTGTGTCAGGTACACGGTACAGTCGGGAGAAAAAAAAGCCAACATGGTGTATTTTCAATTGGCCAGCCAGGCTCCTCTACACACCTTGGCAGATGTTGTCTGAACACTGTTACAACTGCCTACGTGCTGCAGAACCACTGGGGAATCCCAGCCACGGGGCTCGAAGAGACCACTGGGATGGGCTCACAGCCAAGGCACTGAGCAGGATGCGGAGAGACCCACGCTCTGGCCTCCCTCTGCCTCCTATCCACGCCTCCTGGCCAGAGAGAGACAAGAAAAAGGAGGAGTAGCACCCGCAGTCCCACCTGGCGCTCTCGGCGCCCAGCAGATAGGCGGGGTCTGTGCAGCGGAAGAGGAAACGTGAGCGGCAGCCACCGCGTGGGGTAGGAAACGTGCAGGAGATCCCGGCCTCGGAAGCGCCCCAGGTGCTGAACCCGGGTGACTGTGGCGCCCCGGCCTCCTGGGGGCATTTCGATGGCGCTGTCCGAGGTGCCAACCACGCCTGCGGGCACGCTTTGCCACCCAGAGGACAGCTGGGTGGCTTTGTCTCCCCCCAAAAAAACTGAGGCCGAGGGCGCCTGAGGAAACCCGCCCCTAAGAGAGGTGCACATTGAAGCAGCGCCTAGTGGGGAGGGAATTTCGGGGAACTGTTGAAGGTGGGAGGGAGAGGGGGCCCTGTTGGGAAATCAGAGACCTGACTGGAGGAGGTTTGCCGCCGCAGCTTGCAACACAATGAGATCTGCCTGCTTTGTGCAGCGCACTGGCGGCGGGCGGGGCTGCGGAGACCTGATCCTTCCCCTGCCCCGATACCCCCACCCTGGATACATTTAACTCCGGCACCGCATGGCCCCATCGCTCTGCGTGGGAGGGAGGGGAAGAGGGAAGGGAGGAGTGCAGGGAGGAGGAGAGAGGAAGCCCAGCCCAGCCAGGGTGGCTGTAGGAGGATGCATGCAGCAGCAGGAATAATATCTGCTTAGAGATGCTCCTTCATTTCTAATGAGGGGTACTGCCTGGAAGTACCACGCGCCAGCCAATCGCAGGGCTGCTGAGGCAGGAACTAGGGAGGAAGGAGGGGAAGAGTGGAGACTGGGATGGGGGCGGGGGGCAGGAAGAGGCCCTGAGGGGAGAGAGCAGCTTGCCCAGCTAACACTAGGGACCCAGCAGGGCTCCAACTGTCTGTGAAGCACACCTGGAGGGGGTGGGGGGAGGTGGAGGAGGGAGGAAAGGGGGCAAGGGCGGGGCCTCCTTTGCAGGTGCATCCTTCCCAAGAAATCTCTCTCCACAAGCATCGAAGTCCCATGTCTCCAAGCTGCCCCTATAATTACCACCACCCCACTGACTTGCTTCCTCCTAATCCCCCGCACCACCCACCGACGCCCAATTCCTAAAGATCTTGCCAGACAGACGCCCAGATGCTTAGTGCAGAGCAAGGCGGTGAGATGCCTAATCAGCAGCCTGCGTTTGGTGCACTTGCTTAAACCTGCAAAGACGCTCCTCCTCTGCCGTGCACCCGGGCCCTGCAGCATCAGCCGCCCCACCAGCCCGCTGTGGAGAGCAGTCCCTTTGGAGCCAGGAAGAGACAGACAGATTGCTTGCACACCTCTGGGCTCAACCCATGCAGCCTTCAGCTGATGAGTTCAGGCCCGGCGGATCCACCTGGATCCTGGGCACTGGGGGAGCACTCAGTGGGGTGCCCAGCTCAGGATTAAGGAAAGGAGGGACCCTGGCGAGAGGCTCTTCCCTGGCTCAGAAGAGAACCCCAGCTGAGCGGTGTGGGCTGTGCCCTTAGAGACTGCCTCCCCTCACGCGCTCCTTCACTTTACTTTCCGTGCAACTTCACCCCAGAGTTCGCCGGGTCCCCGGGCAAAGCCTGCCTTATTTCACCTCTCAGTCCAGACGGGCTTTGGCCCAGAGCCCTGGAAGTTGCCGAACTGGACCTCCCCTGTGGGCAGATAATGCAGGTGTCTCTCCAGCTGGTGGGGAGGAGGGTGACTCTGAGGTAGGAAAAGGGGGACAGGGTATGAAAGGAAACCCTGATGTTAGGGCAACTGGGGGTGTGGGGGAGGGGGGTAAGGTTGGCAATCACACAAAACCTCAACTCCCTGCGCCCAGGGATGCTAGAAACGGCCACACAGGAAAAAAAAAATCAAAACCCAAAAGTCTTACCTTGAAACAACCACTAGTGCCACACTGGTCTCCATGGCACCACGCTTGCCCCTTAGATGCTTCGAAGTAACGAGTGCACTTCAGCAAAGGGGCAAATGGGCATCAGGAAGGAAACGGGGGGTAGAGGGGGAGCAGATTCCAGGCTTGGTTTCCCCTCTCACCCAAGAAATGCAAAAAAAAGGGGGGGTAGGGAGAGGGGCGTTATGGTGGGCAAGAAAGGATATGGCCAATCGATGAGCTTCTTGGCGTATTTCCTGACAATGTTATCTTCTCCGAAGATGAAGAGGGATCGGTTGACGGTGAAACAGTTCTGCCGGACGGGGATGGGGTTGTACAGAGCCATGGTCCGCGCCCTCTGCGCTTTCGACTGCTTGTAGGCGGCCGCCTGCCCTGAGGCGGGCACCGGGGTCCCTTGCCGGTTCCTGCTCTGGTCCGAGTCTCCATCGCCGGACCCCGGCCTGCCGCCGACCACCGCCTCCCCGAAGCGAGCCATCCTGAAGTTTAAACAGACAGAAGACACACAAAGGTGATCGCGGCCGGACACCTGCACCCAGCAACAAGCAGAAAGACACGCGGAGGCTCAGAGCCGCATCCAGGCGGGCGGGCGGGCGGGCGGGCGGGGGACCGCTGCCTCCCGGGAGCCTCTCGAGCTCTTTGGAGAGAGGCAGCAGCAGCAGCGGCAGCAGCAGCAGCAGCAGCAGCGACTCCGAACTGTTGAATCTAAATACACCCTCTGCAAAGCTCCATTCCTCACAAGGAGTTAAAAAAAGGGGGGGAGGAGAAGGCTGGCACGGGGGTGGGGGTGCTCAGTTTCTGGAGGCAATCTTTTTTTTTTTTCTTTTTCAAAATGCCAGTGTGTGGTGGCGTTCCAGGGCTGGCGAGGAGAGGGGTGGAGCAGGCTGCTCTTCCAACATAGCTCTCTCGGCTCTGGCAGACCACCGCCTCGTCCTGGGAGAGGCGGGCGGGCCGGCGGGCGGGCGGGCACCGGCCTGCTAGGTAACAGTTTGGTGATGTATGAATGGGGGGAAGGGGAAAAAAAATTAAAACAAAAGAACTTTAACAACAACCACAAAAAAAAAAAGGCAAGGACAGGGTGTTATGGTGGTGACATGCTTCAGAACACCAGCCCCTGCAAGTCCATCCAAGATATTCCACGGCCGAGACTTGGGTCTTTAGATCTGCCAGTGCAGACGCATCCAAAAAGGTTGAGAGAGAGAGAGAGAGAGAGAAGAGAGAGGGAGGAAGGAAGGAAGGGGGGAGAGCGGTATAGAGGTTCCTGCGTGCACCGCAACGCCCCCAAAATATCAAAAATAAGTCGATCCAACCGGAGAGAGACCAATGACTTCAAAAGCTCCTGCGCCCGCGAGAGAGAAGTTGAGCAGCATCCAGAGAGCAGCGATGCCCGAGCGCCAGCCAGCAGCATCCACCGGGAGCGCTGGCCGCGGCCGCCTCCCCGGATCAGCATGCAACAGCGATCCGCGGCTGCGCGGCGGAGGGCGGGAGCCGCGCGCGGGCGGCGGCGGCGGCGGCGAGCGCAGGGCGAGGGAGGAACAGGTTGCAGCAGAGCTCGGCGCTCGGCGGTGGCCTGCCGGCCTCGGGAGCTGTCCGCGCACCGAACTTGCTTACTGCGGACTCGCCTTCCTCTTGCACGCCAACCGCGGGCTCCGCGCAGCAGGGGAAGGGGCAGGCCCAGGGAGGGGGGGACAGCGCAGAGCGCACGGCGGCCGGCGAGGCCTGCGCTGCGCGGGGGCTTCCAGGCAGGCGGGGGCGGGGCTGCAGAGGCGCGGGGAGGAGCGGGGATGGAGCCGGAAGGACCCTAGCCGACCCTTTGGAGGTTCCTGGGATGCAGGACCGGTTTGGCTGACTGAGCCCGAGGGTAGAGGACCAACACACCTCTTGCAAAGGTCTGGGAAGAGCGGTGGCCGTCCCCCCAAGGGAGGCCAAGAGGAGAGGGGCGGGTGCAGCCGAGGCCTGGCGCAGGCACATAGGCACGCTTGCATGCACTGGTGCCTTCCATGCAGGGGCCAGGTCAATGGGCGGCCTGGCCCGCTACCCTAACCCGGAGTCCACGCCTGTGCGCCCTGCACAGGGTGCATCGGGCCGAGTCCGCACTCCTAGGGAGCTCCCAAACTCCACCAATGCTGCCCAGGGATTTCCACACTGTGGTTCTCAACCTTTTTTTTTTAATGCTGCGACCTTTTAATACAGTTCTTCATGTTGTGGTGACCCCCAATCTTAAAATTATTTCCGTTGCTGCTTCATAACTGTAATTGTGCTACTGTTAATGAATCATAATGTAAATATCTGTTTTCCGATGGTCTTAGGCGACCTTGCTAGCAGTTTTCAACCTGTGGGTCACGACCCACAAGTTGAGACCCGCTGCTGTAGAGGAAGCATCCAATCTGTAACTCCCCCCTTAGCAGCCTGAAGGTCCCTTAAAGGACCCCAGGACTTCTGGGGGGCTCTACATTCTGGTGTGGGTGCCAGTTCCCCGCAAGAGTATCTGTCCTCCCTCTTCCAAACAGGACCATCCGGGGCAGCCTCTTGGGTTTGGCTCTAGCTCCTGCAAGGGTGGTCCAGATATGGGGGGCCCGGATGGCGAGTTCTGGACTAAAAGCACCCTCCCCGGGATCTCCTCAGGAGGATCCTCCCATTCCTATTTTTACCTCCACACTGACTTCCTCAAACCCACTACATCAATGAAGATAAAAACAGAATCAGTATGTGGTAAGGTGGACTCTAAGCCCTGGAGAATGACCCCTTAGGTTTAGCCACCAAGCCCTTCCCCACAAGTGACTCAGTGGTTTTTGGGTCAAGGACAGATACCAATTGTCCCTTTCCATGTCCACTAGCTGGAACACACCTTCCCCTTTTCCTGCCTTGGCCTCAGCAACACAGTTCCTAACCAAATAGTCCCTACCCAGGCAATGAAAGAGGGTTTTCTTCTCTCCCCCTTCTATTGGAAACCTGGGTGAGTCTGGCTGCCCACCTATGAAAGGCAGTGTCTCTGTGTGAGGTCACCTGGGGACAGGGGAGGTGTGTCTGGGTGAGGGACATGTGTGTTCCTACGTCTATGTGTCCACCCTGCCAGACCACTGCTGCCCATGGGGACAGCATGTTGACCTTTGATTCAGGGGAGCCCATTTCAGGGCAAATTATGATGAAAGGTGAGTCAGTTCTGCTTAGTACTGGGTTTTCACATGGCTGCCTCACCCTGTTAACGGGAGGGTCCTTTTCTGTCTAAATACCTGGTCAGAAGGAAAAGGGGAGATGATGCCATGAACCTGGAAGCCCCTTCATCTTGTTAGTCACTGAGACCCAGTCCCCAGTGGCTGTCTCAGTAACCCCCTAATATATATAGGATCTGAAAGGGCGTTCAGAAATGATCAAACCCATGCTTTCGGGCAGGACCACGATCCATGGCACAAAATTCACTCAAATCATTCATCTGGCAAACATTGTTGAGCACCAGGCACTGTTTTAGTCACGACAGATACAATAATGAACAAAACAGATGACAAAAAGAATGTGTCCTCTCCTTGGATTAAATCGGATTCCTTAACCTCACGGCCTAGCATGCTTGATGGGCCTCCTTCTCACACTGCAATTCACCCCTGTCCTTCGAGTCCTGTCCCGAGCACGCTGGACAGTGGCGGGCCTGCTTGTTTCCGCTCAGAGGAAGCAGGGGCTCACCCAAGTTTCTCCTCCCAGAAGAGGTTCTTGGGGGATCAGGAACCCTTGGCTTGTGTCTTCAATGTCCCCCACTCAGCAGAGACCCAGCACCCATGCCCCCTCCTCTCTCTACAGTGCCCTGTGTCCTCCGTGGCTGCGGGACAGGGTGGTACACAGCGAAATGTGAGGACACACTGGAGCTGAGACCTGCCTTCCTGTTTCCGAGGAGACATGGCTGGCAAATGCGTGGGCTGGGGATAGTCCTGAAGACCCTTAGGAGCAGGCACACCTCCACCGGGGTTATAAATAGGAATTCCTGCAGCCCAGGACAGAGGCAAACATGACGGCGAAAATGTCTTTGGAAGTGGCCTAAGGGAGGAGGGCACAGGCTCACGTTTCCCCAACCTGGCATTCACAGCTCTTAAAACTGCAGAGACCTATGTTCTCCACTGCCTCCCTTCTCCCAGCCCCCAGAGGACTGACATTTTAACCCCTAAACGGTACCTTACATGTGTTTAATAGTTTTCTGTTTACAGACCTCATTCTAAACCTCTGAGCTCCGCCTGGCAACCCATGTTTTATGACTCTGCTTTGGTGGACAAGTCAGCAGTTTCAGAAACATTAAGCAGTTGGCCCACATCTGGCAAGAGGCAGAGTCTGGACTTCTTACAGCTCCTCTGACTTCCCTTTTATGGCCCTTTCGGATATCCATACGCATCTCTTCTGGGCAGTAAAAGTATGAATTCCAAACTGTTCATCGTCCAAAGAAGAAACGGTACGGATCATGCAAAGCCTATGGGAATGCCATGCTTACCATCTTCAGGTCACACTGGACCTGTGCCCAAAGCTCCTGGGACCATGCTGGGGAGATGCTTACCCGGGAGCACATCCACTGTCCTCCAGACCCAGGAGGATCCTTAGCCGACACCCCAGAGCAGGTCATTGCCATACTACTCTTCATGGGGGAACCTTCATGCTGCCTCCAGGGTCCCCAGTTCCACTCTCCACTTAAAGACCCCACAAATGGAGATGTAGAAAGTCAGCAGTTGGTCATAACAGACTGGAAACCCTGATTTCTAAAAGCCCCTTTCCAACCCAGGAAGCAGAAGCCATATTTTCCTGTTGTTAGAGCACCATCTACTGGTCACTTCTGAGCACATCACTCTGAGCTCAGGTACCATTCAGGCACCACACACTTCAGAGCCTAGACCATTACTAAGGAAATGACCTCTTGTCACCAGCCCTCTACCCGCCCACCTTTGGAGACAGCTGAGGCCCAAGCTCAAAATTTCCCCACAATGCAACCAGCACGTCTTACAGTGCTTGGAAAATGCAGCCACACATACTGTGCACAAGGTCAAAACACACACACACACACACACACACACACGTAAGACAGTATAGTCGAATGCCCTACATGCTATCTTTGCAAGCAGTTACCTACAAACTGGAAACCCCAAAGGATCTGAGGAAGCAAGTGAAAACCTTTTCTAGAGAAATCAAAGCTTTCACCCCTTAGCCCCTCCACCCATGCCCCATGCAAAGTGCCAGCGGGAAGGGAATTGGAAAAGGAAGGAGACTAAGGGGGCCACACTCCCCCAGACCAGGTGGGCCACAGGAGCGTGTACGGAAAGACAGATGTGAATGGCAAGGTTGGAGAAGCACATAGCCCATGTCTAGCTGTTCCCAGATCTGTCAGGCTGTGGGCCATCTCCACATGAGATTTTTAGCCCACCCCTGAGGAGTCTGCAAATCTAACCTCATCCGAAAGGCACGGTGGACCCCTCCCACCAGCCCCACCCCCTCAACTCTCTATATCCTTTATGCCAAAGCTATCAGAACTCCTTTTGTTCTTTTTTCCTCTGTTGAGCTTTTCTGAGAAATAGACGCTTAGGCAAAGCCGTGCTCTAAGACACATAATGCAGAGAGGCCTTGGGAGTGGGTTCTCCAGACAAACGTTGGCAGGAGACCACGTGCAGATTCGGAGAGAGCACGGGAGCATCACGGCAGCACAGACATCTGGGGAGTCTGGTGGCTCCCGCGCTACCTGACAGCCCTCACTTGGGTGAAAACATGACTTCACCGCCTTATGTAATGCCCAGCTCTGGAACCAGCACTTCTCAAACCTTTGCCTGCGAAACCCCACAGCTCCAACACCCTATCAGCTAAGTATAGATCTGCAATTTTTGCTTTAAATGCTCTTAAAACCATTCATTTATGACAACTCAGTATTTCCTGGGTGCCAACCGTGGCAATGTCATCGCATTGTATCTCGGTGGCAGGACGGTGCGGCACCTTGCATTACCTGAGGCTGAGAGGGTCAAGGACTTGTCCAAGTGCACAGAGCTAGGCCATAGTAGAGCTCGGAGTCCTGATAATAAGGGCAGGGTTCTTTATGAGGTGTGGCTGCTATTTACATACTGTATATCAAAATAATGTTCTTCCTGCTTAAGAGTCCGGCCATAGGCATGATCTTGGACCTTGGAGAGTTAAAGAATGACCTTGAGACAGTCTTCCCGCGAGTAGAATGGCTATGAATAGGAATGTGTACCACCTGCCCCAAAGGGATGTCGTGAATATCAAGTTAATATGTATCACGCTCTTAGGACAGTACCTGGCACATAGTAAGTGCCACGTATGTGTCTGTGAGATGCATTCCAGCTGTGACTGTACAAGCACTTTGCAAACACTGCACATCTGGCAGCTTTCTGGTTCTGAAAGCAAATTCAGCAGTGCAGCCGGGGATGGCTTCGGGGTGTGTGCAGCGTGGATGGAGGGGCAGGGAAGTGTAAGGGTCTGAGACTTGGTCAGAAAGACAAGTGGGCAAAAAGGGGAAAAAAATGTTAGAGAACAGTGTCAGAGGAGCCCAACGACCTTGGTACCTGGGAGAGATGATGTTTGTTTCCTCACGCATTGATTCATAAGCCCCGTTACTGAATTATGCGCCAGGCATTGTTCTCAAGGATTTTTGAGGCTCAAGGATAAATTAGACACACAGTCACAGCCTCTAAGAACTTGCAGTTTAAGAGAGAAGGGGGGAAAACGCATGCGTAAAAGGTTCTAATCCAAGGCAGAATGTGTGCATCAGAAGGGAGCCCTGGGCAGAATGGAAGGGAGACCTCCCTCCGATGGAGGCGCCCAGGAGAAGGGAAGCTGCAGGGAGGACACTGCATCCCTGGGCCCTGGAGGTGAGCAGACAGATGAACCAGTCAGCATTTTTGTTTTCTTTCCGCGCATCACAAAGATTCTAGGACTGCCACTTCCGCCCTTGCTTCTCCCAAAGATGAGGTCACTTTCCAGCCTGCACACAAGTCAAATATGCATGCTCTAGCAGACATGACCCCTTACTGGAAAAGTCAACCCGGAGGCTCAATGCTTAGCCCTGTCCCTGTGCACATCAGTGCCCGCCCTCCGGGGCCAGCCTTGCTTCCCAGCCAAAGTGAGAAATGGCAGGGCCACTCTGCAGATCTCTAGCTCCCTCTGACTATGGCGGTGCGTGGAGGGTGCATTGGCATCCACGGTGAGCACAACTGACGGAAGCACGCCCCCTTGGCCTCTTGACTCAGAAAGCAACATACAGCCCACACACTGCCGGGCGTGCTCAGCCTGGGTGGGCTCTGGCTGATTCATTCATTCATTCAGGAACCAAAACGAGCCCTGCCACATGCCGGGTGTGGTGGCAGGTGCCGGAGCCAAGAGGCAGCGCCCCGGGTGAGAAGGTACCTGGCTGCATCCTGAATCTGCAAGGCTTGGTCCACTCCCCACCTTCCCCTCCTGAAAACACTTTCCTAATCGCAGGAAACACAGCTCCCCTCTGAACAGGAGCCCAGAGGATCCCTAAAGGCCCAGAGAAGAGAACTGGATTTCGCCACACCCACCAGTCAGTCCTGCCTCTGACAGGACTCAGGCTTGGACTCATTAGCAGACTAAGCCACCACCTGTCCATCACCACACCCTTTCTCTCCCACTCTCTCCTACGCTGAGCAGCTGGTGACACCCACCTGGTATATAAAATAATCGGAGTGAATAAGGCATCCCCATATGATACGGACTTAAGGCCAGTTTTGAAATGTGCCCCCAGCCATTCCATGCGCTGGCTCTGCCCTTCGCCTCCCGGACATGGAACTGAGACCCCCTCCACCACTTCCTATGGTCCCAGTGCTACCCTCCTTTTCCTTGCCCACTCTGCAGCATTTGGTACCACTTACCCGCTCCTTCCCAATCATGTCCCAATCTCCATACCATCCAGTTTCTCACTGTTCCCTTCTCTTATTCCTCCTACTTTATATGGGAACAGCCCATGGGTCTGTCCCCAATCTTTTTATCTCCTCTCTCTGACTTCTCTCCCTTTGGGATTCTACCCTCTCTCCAACCACCTCTAGTCTCTCACCCTGACCTTTCAGCTCATTTCTAGATCCAAATGCCCAAGAAGTACGAGGTAGCTCCATATGAATGGTCGTCATCACTTCAAACTCCGTGTGTTTAAAAGTGAAGTCATTATAATTTTTTCAAAGCAAGCTCTTTCTCCTAAAATTACAGTTTCTACTCATGTGATATCATTCTCCCTGTCAGCCCCTCAACTTCAGTGGTTCCTCCTCACTTAAAAATAAAAAGGCCTTAGCCTAGTGGTCAGCAAACTGCAGCTCGTGAGCCACATGTGGCTCGAAAGCTGCGGTTTGCCGACCGCTGCCTCAGCCTGACAATCCAAGACAAATCAATCGCACTTTCCAGCACCATCTCCCCACATAGCACCGTATTAACATGGCCATAGCTGTCATGCCCACTCTGACCTCGAAAGTCTTGCTCAGAGTGGAACACTGTTACAGACCGACCCAAGAATATCCTTCCTCCTTTCTGCTTCTCCAGCTCCATGGCACATTTCAAAGTGTGGTTCCTTTCAATTCCACCTCCTCCATGTAGCCTTCTGTAACTTCAACTTTACAATCACTACCTCCTATAAATTCAGAGCTTCAGTATCATTCCTATAGTTCCTTTTCTCTCACTGTCGTTGTCATGAATCTGACTTCACCAGTTCATTTCTGTTTAACTTTTTCAACTGTGTGCACCTTGTCTCCTCAACTACAGTGTAAGCTTCTCGACAGCCGAGGACACATCTTCCGCTTCGTATAATTACAGAAAGAGCCTGCAATATCTTATCCCCATAGCAGACCTGGCCTACATACGCAGCCAGTGAATGAATGAATGTCTCCTGTAACCTTTGTTGGTGAAATAAAGTTTGGGCACCAACCAGGCAGCTGGTCCCTGTCTGAGGGACAGCCCTCCCTCTAGTACAGTGGTAGGCAAACTGCGGCTCATGAGCCACCGTTTGCCGCTCTGTTGACTAATGAGTTTGCTGACCACTGGGATAGAGGCTTAATCACAAGGAACAACAGCCTGTAATTACTGGAATCGAGAGTCTAGGTCAGTGGTCGGCAAACTCATTAGTCAACAGAGCCGAAGTTTGCTGACCACTGCCCTAGTACATTCTGGCTCTGATTCTAAGCCTTTGTGGTTACAGGTGTTTCCAGCTGTTCCTTTTGGGGTGAAGGTTCATCCTTCCCTTTGTATCAAGAAAGGATGCGAATCTCTCTCACAGGAGACATGATTCTAACTTGGAGAACTTTTCTAGCAGTATAGCCCTCCCATCCTCCTTTTATCAACCACTACATTACTGGGTTCATAGTTCAATCTCTTACGGGGAGTATCTCTTGCTGTGGTTGAAATATGTTTTGGGGGCTCAGTTAGTAAAAAGAGATGTTCAGACTCCACTTAAAGAATGTTTTCAGATCCCTTTCCACAGAAAATTAAACAAAGAAGAACGAAATCCTGCTTCAAAAAATAATCTGCGACAGTCTTCACCAGTTCTATCTCTTCTCTCTACAAAAACAATCAACATCATCTTACCTCTTTCCCCTAGGAAGAATTACATGTGGAAGGGACACGTCCTCTGCCTGCATGCAAAGACGCACTGGATTCTGATATGAGCTCAAGTTCTGCCCGCCAACTGTACATACATGTGCAACCAAACCTCCTGGGCTGCTGGGAGCTCTCAGCGAGGTCTGACACGGCACCTTCAGACATGAAGAATCACACGCTCTTTCGAAGATTCCTAAATATTCCTAATGAGCCCCTCAAACATGGGTGAGAATGTAACTTTCAATCAAAACAATTTCTGAAATAGTTAACCCCTTGGAAACACGGACACACACACACACACAGAGACTACATGTGAGTGTGTTCCTTACAGACTTGTTTAGTTTCTGTTTGGGGGTGTGTTTTGGGTTGTTGTTTTTTTTTTACATGATCACTCTATTGCTTAGTCAGATTCTCCAAAAACAATTCTGCCGGATGTAAAGTGGTCAAGTATTAATATAATAGCCCAAAGCTGCCCGTGATGCTATTTTCCCTTTGTGGGAATAATCGGGATGATGAAAACAAAGAGAAAACTGGTCAGGCGTCCAACAAGAATAATTACACAGAAATGTACAAGCAATTGGGTTAGTAATATTAACTGTAATAGGTATTAAATACGTGTTATGTGCAAGGCACTGTGCAAAGCCCTTTACTCATGTCTCAGAATAATCCTATGTGGCAGGTACCACTATAATCTCCACTTTAGATGAGAAGAGCAAAACTGAGAGAGACTAGATCAACCCCTTCAGGTGGGAGAGGAGGTGGATGACTACAGAAAGTTAACCTTCGGTCTATTTCTCTCCAAAACCCTTTCTCTTCACTACCACACCGCCAGGCCTCTCACTGACACCGTTGCCAGAGATGTGTGCTAATCGCTTTATTTCATGCTGACCCTACCATTCCAAGAGGCAAGAAAATGTCAGACACACAGGGTGGAGCACCTGATACAGACTTTTTCTCTGAAACTCTTTTTCTGCCAAGGGCCATTTGGATATTTACCACATCATTCGAGGGCCATGCAAAGTCATCAACTTAAAAATCAGCCTACTGTATTTGGTCAAACATTTAATTAATTCACCCCTAATGCCTGGGCAGGGCCATATCAAATGATTTTCTGGGACTTATATATCCTGTTTTCCCGAAAGTAGGACATCCCCGCAAAATAAAAACCTACTTCCAGTTTTGCCTCTCGCTGTAATATAAAGCATCTTCCTGAAAATAAGACCTCCCCGATGATAAGGCCTCCCCCGAGCATAAGGCCTCCCCCGAGCATAAGGCCTCCCCGGAATATAAGGTCCCTGAAGCTACCATAAGTGTCTGACTCCTGATTTAAAGAGACCTCGCACTGCCTGAACAGCTTCAGCTGCGCTGCGGCCAATCAGTGAGCTGGTTTGTGATGACAACTACTACCGTACCGTTTACAGGTCATAAATTTCCTCTTTTTTGTTGTTGTTCAACAATAAATGTGTACCGTATTCTTCCTCATGGAAAAATAAGACATCCCCTGAAAATAAGACCTAGCGCATCTTTGGGAGCAAAAATAAGACACTGTCTTATTTTCGGGGAAACAGGGTAGCTCACGGGCCAGACATGCCCACCCCTATATTAGAGTGTGAGGCAAGACAGGAGACTCACACCTCAGTCCTGGCTGGGTTTAGTACCCCAGGTGCACACATGACAACAGTGATGCCCGTCCTCCGAATCTCAGACATGAGAGAGCAGCATGACAACAGATCCTCCAGCGTGCTGGCTCTATTCAGGGGCACAGAGGTGTGCGAATCCTGCCCAGGCAGCCTGTGCTGCTACAGGCCTGCAGGGGGCGCCCCACAGCAGTGCCAGCCGGGCCAAGAGAGCCCCATCTGACTCCAAACACCCGTGAAACTCTTCCCAACGTCTCAGATCCCACAGGATATCCTCTGGCTCAGACTCCACTCACGATGAACTTGGTTTTACACATCATTCACTCCATTCTCATGAATGGCCAGCTCTGCCCCTGGGCTTCTGGGGGCTGTGTCAGGGGCTGGCTGGGAGAGCTGTCAGCCAGACACCGGAGGGGGCCGCAGTGGGGAGGCGGGAGGGGCTGGAGATGATGGTCGATGGCAGGAAAGGAGGGCCACGCAGATCCAAGGTGGCGCTGCTCCTGCCATTCAGGAAAATCGATCCCCTGGCCATCAGGTCTGGCTTTCATTGCCCCCACCACACACACACACACACACACACACACACACACACACACACACTAAACTTTCTGCTGCCAACACGCACCATTAAAGGATCCTCCTGCCTCTCAACTTGTTTTCCTGCCTGCACTCCAGCAGGTAAGACACCCACAGACTCCCAGGGCTCCGGGCTGTAGAACTCACAGGAGTCTGTAATGTTCGGGTTATTTTTACACTTCCCGGCCACTCTGCCTCCCCACGAACAGCAGGCCTGCCATTTAGAACAGTGTTTAACCCACACTCCACCTGCTTTCAAACTTTGGCTTTTTGTGTTGAGAAAAAAGAAGCTATACCTCAAGTGTGTGCAAGGGTGCGCGCGGGTACACACACACACACACACACACACACACAAGCACACAAGTCTAAAACCTGAAGACAGTCACAGGCGCCCTGGGGTGAAAGACCAAACCCCAAAACGATGTTAAGACTGCAGAGATCGTGTGTGTGTGCAAATGCTGCGTAAATGCTGGGTGTCACCCCACCTGGGCGGTATCACTGTCATACTTGCAGGGACAGCCATGGTAGGTGAGGGGAGTAACCAAGCAAAGCCCTTTCCTTGCCCGGGGCGCCAGACAGCAGCTGGCTAAGGGGTGTTAGGTTATAATTTTCTTCAAATTAGTTACTTTTTCTTTTAAAGTGGAAAATACTGGAAAGAAATCCTAAAAACAATTCAATGGAAAGAGACTGATTGGAAGAATGATAGACATTTCAAAGCAGAAACAAAACTAACATTGGTTGAGGGTCTAACTCAGTGGTTCTCAACCTGTGGGTCGCGACCCCTTTCGAGGTCAAACGACCCTTTCACAGGGGTCACCTAAGACCATCGGAAAATGCAGATATTTACATCACGATGCATAACAGTAGCAAAATTTCATGGTTGGGGGTCACCACCACATGAGGAACTATATGCAAGGGTCGTTGCCTTAGGAAGGTTGAGAACCACTGGTCTAACTTATAAGCGCTGCGTCTGCGTTACCTTGTTTGATCTGCACAAGAATCCTCTGAGGTTGGATTATTTCACCTCTGAGACCAGAGAAATGCAGTCCCTGTACGGAGCTCACACTGCTAGTACATGGCAGAGCTAGACGTGGCACCTGGGCCTGCCTGATGCCAGACGCTACCTGCTACCACCACACCTCTGGGCAAAGGATGAGCCAAAGAAGGGAGGCTGCCTGGACCCCGAGGCTGGACCAGGATGGATTGAGGGGCCCACGGTGCAAAAGCTGAGGGCCACACCCAGGAGTCAAGCAGTGGGCACAAAGCTGATCCCCGGCCGAAAGGGAAAAGATGAAAAGTGTGTTTACCTGGAAACTACTCTGTGGGTTTTCCATGAGCCCCAACTGCCCACACAGCCATTCAACCATCCAGGCTACGGAGGACAGGATGGCACAGGCAAAAATCGCGGACAGTCCCCAAACATCTTCGCTTGGTGGCACACCTCTCAGGGGCACAGACATATCGCTCCTATACGTAATGCTGTTGCTCCCCCAGCACCCCGGGAAGCCGCTGTAAAATAAACCCCCATCGTCCTCTCGCAGCAAACCTTTTAACCACAACTCCTAACACACGAGGGATGACTCACGCCTCCTCTTCCCCCTCTCCCTCTCCCTCTCTCTCTGGCTGAGGCACCAAGAAGTGATAAAATGATCAGGTGGCTCACCACTTTTGTGGTTAAATACATTCCAAGAGATTTTTAAAACAGGAGTCTGTTTCCCTGGAGGCTATTAGGGGGTGTACACGTTCTGATGCCCAGGGGACTCAGCAGGAATTGGCTTTCTGCCCCAGCCCAACCCCCTCAGTAGCGTTTCCAGTCGAGTGTTCTCCCACCTCCCGCACCGCGCCTTCATCTTCTCCTCGCCTTTTCTCCTCCCACCTCCTAAACGTGAATTCCACAGAGCCTGTTTCCTACCTTCTCTGTGAACACACCCTCTCTCGGTGATCTCAGCCATCGGATCGCTTCCACTGAAGCTGGGATCTGGAAGACTCCCAAACCTTTGTCTTCTTCGGCCCTGTTCTTTTCGAAGTCTGGTACCGTGTTCAGAATGGCTACTGGTTATCCGCCACCTGGATAACCGGAAAACGCTGTGCATCCATCAGCTGGTTTAAGAACACACTCCTTTCCCTCCACGCCCGTTCTCCCCCAGGTCTGTAACCCTGTAGCATCACCGACTCCCTTAACTCCGGGGCAAAACTTTGGGGAGCATCTTTGATTCTTCTTCCTGCGTGCCTCCTACGTCAACCAGTCCTCAGGTCCCATCGCTTTCTCCTCTCTCTTTAGCCTGCTTCCACAGTCTCTCCTTCCTTCCCATTCACACCACCACCTCTCAAGTTCAGACTTCATACCTCCTCCTCGAGGATGAGAAGAGCCTTCTCACCCATCTTCCCCTTCCAGGTTCTAGCACAACAGCTCATTGTACAACCCAACGGCGAACCAATCCCCACGCTCCATGCAATTAACTTCAAAAGTAAGCTCAATGTTGTATCCCCAAGCCTGTCTAGTGTCTGGTAAAAAGTCACTAAACAATTTTATTTCTTGAATAAGTGAATAAATGAGTTTCCTAGTGCCTATCAAACATGACTATGGGATCCTGAACACTTACAACCTTAGGGTTGAAAACAAACTTAAATGTCATCCAATCTAAGTCCTTCTCTTAAGAAGGACTGATGCTCCCACCACCCCTCTATGTCATCAGCAATACCTTGTACTATCGGCAGGCCTGCTCACCACTCCACATATACGCCTGGAACTACAGATCGTATCTCATTTTCTTTCTCCCTTCCCGCCCCTTTTTCCATACCCACTGTTAAAAAGCTAGACTTAAAAGCCCAGTTCACACAGTATCTCATCTATGAAGTATTTTGTGTGATAGGACAAACACGATCTCTCTCTTCCTTGACACTCTCTGGCACTTCCTATCCCTGCCTCAGATACTATGGGGGATGGATCACTTGTCCCCAACGATACCGCAAGGGGCTTGACGTAGTCATCCTTGCATCCTCCGTAGCAATTAAAGTACTGCTTTATGCATTGTGGGTATCGAATACATGTTTCTCAAATGAATGAATCAGTGCATTAATAAATGAATGGTAACTATATGAAAAGCCACAAACAGGAAAAGGACTTCTGAGAATCTGCGCCATATTGGGAAGGTTGTGTGAAAAGGCTGTGAGTGACTAGTATTCTGGAGACAGTCTGTTCAGCTCAAGGAAGATCATCTGCAACTCTAGCCTCAACAGGTACAAGTGCAACTTGGAGACATAACATGACAGAATAAGTGACACGGTGTGTAGAGGCAAACACAGTGGTCACTGTGAGCCTGCGCAGTGCACAGCATTTTGGGTTCTAGATTTTGTTCTTTGGTAGAAAATCGGGCAGGGAATGTTTTCACTTCATTGCTTCTCCTTCTATAGACATGAAGTGGATTGGTGCGGTCCTTGTTCGATAGATGGGTAATTTGAGTATAGAGCTCAATTAATCCAGCCACACACATATCAACCTCCTCTTCTAACCCTATCCTTTTATAAAGGAGGAAAGACATGTAGAGCAGCATTTCCCACCTCAGCACTATTGAAATTTTTGAGTCAGATATTTCTTTGTCCTGGGCAATTACTTAGCAGCATTCCTGGCCTCTTCACAACCAGAGGCACAACCCCATCCCCGGTTATAACAATCAAAAATGTCTCCAGACATTGCCAGATATCCCTTGGGGGGCAAAACTGTCCCTGGTTGAGACCACCAGTGTAGAGTGATGGAGTTGTTCAGGATCACCCTACTCAGCCATCATCACCTGAGATGTAGCAGCTCCCAGCGGAATGCCCCTGCCACCCGGCCCTGCCTTCCCCTCCCCTCCCTCACGTCCTGTGAGTCACAGGCTCTGGGGCCTGGAGTGAACTCAGGGCTTTGCCTCACAGCCCTACAGGGGTTCCACACTTCAATATAAGAAAAGACCTGTTCTTAGCAGAGACGGAAGGAAGTGCTCAAGCTGAAAACACTGGAGTGATCACAGTCCAACAGCATCTACTGAAGGCTTAGCAACTGAATCACCAACAATAGCATTTCTTCTGATAATCTGGGGACTAAGAAATATGGATGAAACGCCCCATGAGAATTGGGTTTTTCCCTCAAATTGGCTTTGTCTTCAGTGAAAATTTCTACACTCGGGTTTTCAACTCAACCCTTTACACCCTCACCCCTGCTGCTCCTTTCGTTTGCTTCTGATTTTTAGAGGCTTCGGTCCTCCGACTTCTCCTGTCACCAGCATCCTGAGTGACCCCCACGTGGCTTCTAGAGTCCATCTCCACTAGAACTTGAGAACCATCTCACAGCTTTCAGATCCTTGTCTTGCATCTCCTAAAAAGACTCAACCATGTCAGACAAGGTATTTTTAGAAGCTGCCAGTAAAGACGTATCCATGATCACTTTTCTAAGTGAACTGCCATTAGCTAAGCGCTCGTGTACCATCTGAGGAGGCAGAAAGTAATTGTCCATTAATGCACTTGTGTTTCTCCCCCACTTCCTTTCTTCAGCTTCCCCCCAGGCTCAGTCCGGCACCCTGACTAACCTCTCCTTTAGGAACATCACATTGATAAGTCTTGGTGGGACTCTGGGTATCCCCCCCCCCCAGAAAATATCTTATGCTTTCCTTGTTTAGAGTATTCTCTTGGTAAAAGTCATTTAAGGACCCAGCACTAGCAAGACGACAAAATAAAATAAACCACTTGCTACAAATCTCTAGAAAACTAAAGTACAAGAATACATTTTTCCATATATTTTAAGATGTGTTGCTGAATTTGCAAAATAAAAAAAGGAAATTCCTAGGAGGAAAAAAGAGAAGCATAAAACTAAGCATGTGAACCAAATCTGCAGCTGTCCCATGGTGATTAGTCCCGGTAACCAAGAGGGTGCATTGGGTGGGTGTTAACACCCATCCAAGATCAAGAAGTAAGGTTTTAAGAGCAGGTGTGAACAGAAGCGGAAACTAAAACGCTGCAATTAACCTGGGGCACGTGAGGAAGTAAACCTCAGTTAAGCAATGAACTGCAGAAAAAGGAGAGAATGAGGAAACTCCTATCTGTGTGCAGGAGAAAAATCAGACCCTGAGAAATCAAAACCCCAGATTGTGTGTTATATGGATTCAAATAATAATTATGATAATGACAATGATGATAAATAAAATAAATAAATAAATAAATAACTGACTTAGTAACTATCCTGGGTCAAGAAAGAGAATAAAAAAAAAAAACACTCTATGAAGCTACTCTCACAACCCAGACTATTCTGTAATTCCATAGGAAACACAAAGCTATAAAAACTAAATGGGTGAGACATGGGTGAAGGCTATCCTAGCAGACCTTAGACCAGTGGAATAAAATAAGATGCCCAGAAACAGTAGAAACAAGTGAACTAGCCACTAAATGGTGCTAGGACAAAGGACTAATCAGGGGAGGGTGGGAGATGTGGGGGAGGTAAAATTAGAGCCTACCTCACACAATTCACAAAAATTAATTCCAGATGGATTGAAAGAGCCAAATGTTATTATAAGCAAAGATTTTTAGGTTAAGACAATACAAATGAATTCTATTTTTATTTTTTATATTAGTATGTGGAAGGAATTTTTAAACAAGACAAAACAAAAATTTTACCATACTAATATTATTCATACTGTACGACAAAAAGCACCAAGAGCAAAGGGACAAGGACAAGTGATGTAAGGGAAAAGACATTTACAACCCACAAGTCATATCTGGCATGTATGTATAAGAATCCTTACAAATCATAAGAAGAAAAAAAAAACAGAAACTACCTGATAGAAATATGGAAAAGGGATATGAACCCACAATTTACATAAGGTGAAATCCAAATGGGCAATAAGTATACATTAAATACTCAATTTCATTAGTAATTAGGGAAAATGCAATTAACACAATTGGATTTCCTTTTACATTCAGAAAAGGGTCAAAGTGTAATAATTCTGATCACCTTACATGTTGTGGAAGATACACAGAAAGAACCCTGTGTACAGTTGGAATTATTATGGAAAGCAATGTGGCAATACCCATTGAAGTTAGAAGGGTACATTCTAAAAGTAATTCCACTTTTAGGCATCTATCCTAGGGAAAATCTCACTCATGTGCCCAAGGAGACATGGGCGAGGATGATAAATTTAACACTGCTTATAATAGCAAAAGAATTGGAGCAACCCAGCTCCCCTCAGAAGAGGAATCAATTAACAACCTGCAATTTATTCATACAACGTAGTTCTAGGCAGAAAGAAATAATGAACTAAGTGTGCATGTAATATCACCGGTAAATCTTAAAAATAAATGTCCACTTTGCTGCAAAGGACACATTCCATATATCACTTATATAAAACATTAAAACTCCCTAAAAATTCACATACATATTTTACCAATACATACATATGCAATAAAATTACAAAAATACATAGTCATGAAATACCAATTTCGGAGGAGAGTTGACTTCCGGAATGAGGGATAAGGGATGAGGGTACATAACTAAATGCATCTGTAATATTTTCTTTCTTTAAAATGGAAGCCAAATGAAGCAACTGCGGCAACTATTATGATCCCTTTCATAATAATAGATATATGGATGTTTTGTGTTCTCTGTACTAAATGTTTGGAATATACCATAATTCAAATGCATGTTTAACAGAGGTCTAGCTGATCGTCTTACTAATCAAAATACACAGAGTTGGCAAAAATGTGGGTAACCTCATCCATGAAGGGCAGGGGGTACGTAGCACAAATTTCCTGAGGAGACACCCAGTGCCTCTCAAATGCAGACCGGGTCCCAACAATCCCAGTTCCGAGACACTGTCCTGATGACACCACCCAACTAGCACACAAAGATGAGTTTGTAAAACTTGTCCATCAAACTGTTGATTCTAACATTTAAAAAAGTGTAATCCAAATAAACAGTAAGGAACCTGTTAATATATTATCACATAGTCAGAGAATGGACTATTTTTTTCATTAATAAAAGTCCTAGGCTGAAATAAATCAGATGGCAAAATAACATTTAATGACAGACAGAACAGCTCACAGTATATTACTAATCAGTAAAGCAAGTAACAATAGCAATGTGTGCACTCTAATATCCCCACTTAGTAGAATAAAGTGTATATAGGTATATGTATGTGGGTATACATACTTAAGTACGGGGAACAGAGAGAAACCCTAGAATTAATATTTATCCAATATTAGTTATTAATTGTACTTGATGGGACAGTGGATAACTTGAATTTTCTTCTGTGTGTTCTTCCATAGTTTCTAAAATAAGTGTAAAATAATTTTGCAATTTCATAAAATCCCACATTATTACACCTAAGAAGGGTCTAAGGCCCATAGGAGTTGTGCACATCAGCCACCACGAGTGATTAGTGATTTATTCTGCAGAAGCCAGTATTATTAAAATGCCCCAGAGTTTGACTACAAAGTGGGAAGGTACAACTGTCAGAAGTATTAGAATCTTCCATCTATAAAAAGATTGAACAACACTTGTCTTAAGCTATCTCACCTGGCACCATCATAGTACTTCATGGACAGCTGCTGTTTTGAGCCTTTCAAAAGAAAGGATCAGACTCCAGCCTCCTGAATATCTCCAGAGGAAATCTATCTAATAAAAGAGTAATATGCAAATGGACCGTCCCTCTGCTACACCACAAGCCATGCCCACCAGCCAATCAGGAGCAAGTATGCAAATAAACCCCAACCAAGATATTTGCAGCCATGGAGAGAGCAAGAGGGAGGCTTAGGTTTCCCCAGCGATGGAGGAAGCCAAGTTTTCCGCACACCTTGCCTGGCCCAGGCCTCCACTCAATGCTACAAAGTTTCTATTATAGAAGATAAATAAATTTCAACAAAAATGGCAGCAGCCACTGAGCTGGAAAGAGCAGGAGGCTAGGGTTGCCCCCGGTGATGAAGGAACCAAGCTTTCTGCAGCTCTGGCCTGCCTTAGCCTCTGCTTAAGGCAACCAAGTTTCAATTATAGAAGATAAATAAATCCCAACAGAAATGGCTGTGCCATAGAGCCAGCAGGAGGCTTGGCTCCACACCAGGATACAATTGTAGAAGATAAATAAATCCCAGATACCAGAGACTCCACTTGGGTTGCTGGGGGGCATGGCCAGCCTGCAAACCACCACAGGCCCCTCACCCAGGCACCCCACACCCCAAGGGAACCGCCACCCTCATCTGGAACACTCTTCAGAGCAAACCATCTGGCCCCCACCCATGCACCAGGCCTCTATCCTATCTAATAAGATTTATATGCAGATTGACCATCATTTCAACACACAAGATGGCTGCCCCTCTGTGGTCAAAGATCGTGCCCCCATGTGGACACAAGATGGCCACCACAAGATGGCCTGCAAGGGAGGGGAGTTGTGGGTGATCAGGCCATCAGGGGAGGGTAGTTGGGAGGAACCAAGCATGCAAAGGAGGGCAGTTGGGGGCAATCAATCCTTCAGGGAGGGCAGTTAGGGATGACCAGGTCAGCAGAAAAGGGAAGTTGGGGGCAACTGGGCCTGCAGGGAAGGGTAGTTGGAGGGAACCAGGCCTGCAGGAGATGGTAGTTAGGGGCAAACAGGCTGGCAGGGGAGCAGTTAGACATCAATTAGGCTAGCAGGGGATTGGTTAGGGCTGATCAGGCTGGCAGGCAGAAGCGGTTAGGGGCAATCAGGAAGGCAGGCAGGCGAGCAGTTGGGCGCCAGCAGTCTTGGATTGTGAGAGGGATGTCTGACTGCCCATTTAGGCCCAATCCTACGGGATGGAGCCTAAACGGGCAGTTGGACATCTTTCAAGGGGTCCCATATTGGAGCGGGTGCAGGCTAGGCTGAGGCACACCTTCCCACACACACCCCTGTGCATAAATTTCATCCACTCTACTGTTTTATAAAGATTTATCACCTCCCTTCATGGCACAAACTCCAGACTCTCCCGGCTAAACAGTAAGCTAGCTGTTCCCTCTGCTGAGAGTCCTGGTGCTCCTACCTCAGCTTCCACACTACCTTCTCACAGGCCTTCCTGGAACACCCACCTAGCACCCTCGATGATGTCACTGTATTTCCTCCTCCACTTTTTTACTAGATGCACTGGTTGTTGATTTACCTCCAAGGAATCTAAACTACTTGAGAGCAGAGACTGTCAAACGTGTCTGCATTCCCCACAGTTGGCACTCATAGCTGTAGAAGATATTCAATAACTGTTTCTTGACTAGATGGATGGATGAATGGGTGGATGGATGCATAAATGGGTAGGTAAATGAATGAGTAAAATAAATTATTTAAATGATATCTTGTTAAAAATAGCCAGGAAGTGTGAGAAAACCGAAGTGAAAAAGAAAAGGTTACACCATGTGGTGATGCATCACACCCAAAACACGGGAGTCTCAAAAGCAAAGTCAAGAATCCATAGGAACCTTCTGTATTCCTTGGCTCAGAGATTTCCAGCAAGGGGCTGCTTAGCCCACAAATTCAAGGGCCCATGAGATTATACATGCTTCTTAGAACTATCTTTTCACAGGCTAAATCCTGACTCTCTCTCTCTACTGCCTCCTTTTCTCTTCCTGGTTCTGGATAGACAAGCAGGCCCAACTTGTTCTCTTGGGGTTCTTCCCCAAACCCATCAGCTCGTCCATAGCTCTGCCCTGAAAGAGGCGGCCATGCCTCACCAGGCTGCTTCTGAAATGTGCAGAAAAGAAACTATTAGTTTCCTTCCTTGCTTTTGCCTTTTGGTGAGAATAGGTTGTAGGAACTGCAGGGAAGTTTGGGGGGGGGGCGGGGCGTGGCACAAAGGGGGCTTAGGGCACGAGGAGTTTCAGAAAGGCCAGCCCAGGGCCATCTGTGTCTTCTGCCTCCGTTTCCTGCCTTCAGGACAGCCCCAGCCAGCTGGAGACCCCTAGCCACTTCCATGGCAACAAGAGGACAAATTGGGGCAAGAGGAAATCATGATACACAGGTTGAAAGCACAGTTTGAAGAACAGAAACAGGCTTTCTGGCAAATGGCTGGAAAGGGAGAAAAAGGTCGCTAGTGGGGTGAGTGGAGAAGGAGCACCTGGCTCGCTTGTGAGGAGCCAGCTCTCAGACACAGACGGATCCCACCACGTCCAGAACCTACATGGGGTGACATCCCACCCACACGGAGGCTCCTCTTCCCCCCCCCCATCCCATCTCCCCTGCATGTCCCCACTCCCAGCATCCCTGGGAAACCTTTCCAATGGTGGGGAGGTAACAAGGTCTTAGAACCTCACCAGTGACTCGTCTGTCACACACCACGGTGAGCTGAGACGTTTCTCCTATTCCTCGTTTCAGACAGTTATTCTACTATATAACTTCAACTCCTGATAGGTGAGCGGGTGGCTACTCAGGCTGGATCAGCACCAGGCAGTGAGCTGGAAGAGAACTTGTCCTTTATACATCAGCCAAGGCGGTAGGATGCATGTATGTTCCTAGAGGTATAAAATCCGCTCAGCCTCCCCTTTACAGGTTGCCCCAGCTGGCCAGGACCAAGTGATTCCAGGACCAGTAATGCCTCACCCTCTATCATCCGTGCTGTCTAGTCCCCAGTGCTGGCTCACCCCACCACAGTGTCCCTTGGCTAGTTTCCTCCCGGGGTGCCCAGTGGCTGACTGGATCTCTAGGGCATCTCCCAAAAGCCATTTGCCCACCAAACTCATCTTCCTTCCTTGCCTTTTAGTCAGGAAGTTAATACAAGACCCCCTGACTCTTGCTAGCAATCTCTTGAGTCCTCAGGCAGTCTTAAAGATTCGTTATAATTTTCCCCTTTTCAAACCTCTAGGGAAAGACAGGTGGAGGAGGAAGGGAGAAAGTCTCCACCTCCAGCTGTCACATCCCACGGCCCCGTGGCTGATGCTGCAGGTAAATATTCGCTCCCATTG
>PVJN01029719.1:0-26192 GCA_004026805.1 Lasiurus borealis
CTTAGGGGGAAAGGGGTGAAGGGTATACAGGGAGAGACTGGACAAAAATCATACACCTATGGATGAGATCAATGGGAGGGAGCTAAGGGCAGAGGGAGGGTGGGAGCTGGGTGGAGGGGTACTATGGAGGGGAAAAAAAGAGAAACAAATGTAATAATCTGAATAATAAAGATTTAATTAAAAAAAAAAAAAGAATTTTCTAGAAACCTCCAAGTTTCTAGAGAGACTTTCAAAGATCTTAGTGAGAAGGCCAGACACATAGAACAGGTCCAGTCAGAAATTAAGCATACACTGACTGAAATAAAAAATAATATACAGGGATTCAATAGTAGAATAGAGGATTCTGAGAATCAATTTAATGATGTGAAATATGAGAAAGCAAAAAACACTCAACCAGAAGAGCAAAAAGAAATAGGAATAAAAAATATGAAGATAGTGTAAGGAGCCTCTGGGACAACTTCAAGTGTACCAACATTCAGAAGAGAGAGAGCAAGGTATTGGAAACCTATTTGAAGAAATAATGACAGAAAACTTCCCCACCTGGCAAAAGGCATAGACTTATAAGTCCAGGAAGCACAGCAAGTCCCAGAAAAGAGGAACTCAAAGAGGGCCACAACAAGATACATCATAATTAAAATACCAAGAGCAAAAGCAAAGAGAGAATCTTAAAAACAGCAAGAGGAAAAACTGTTAGTTACCTACAAGAGAATGCCCAGATGACTGTCAGCTGATTTTTCAACAGAAACTATGCAGGCCAGAAAGGAGTGGCAAGAAATAGTCTAAGTGATGAATAGCAAGGCCCTACAACCAAGATTACTCTACCCAGCAAAGCTATCATTTAGAATTGAAGGTCAGATAGAGCTTCACAGACAAGAAAACGCTAAAGAAGTTCATCACCAACAAACCAGAATTATATGAAATGTTTTCTTTCAAAAGAGAAAGAAGAAAAAGATTAAAAATACAAACAACAAAATGACAACACATACATATCTATCAACAATTGAATCTAAAAATCAAAATAAACAAATAAGAAATCTAATGAACATAATAAATGATTCTCAGGGAGAAGGGGGTAGGGGGTGGAAAGAGATTAAACAAAGATCTTATATGCATATTTGCATTACCTATAGACACAGACAATAGGTTGGTGAAGGCCTGGGTTTGGGCAGGAACTGGGTGGAGGGAGGCAATGGGGGAAGAAAGACAGACATCTGTAATAATCTCAACAGGGAAGGAAGGAAGGAAGGAAGGAAGGAAGGAAGGAAGGAAGGAAGGAAGGAAGGAAGGAAGGAAGGAAGGAAGGGGGGAAGGAAGGAAGGAAAGAAGGAAGGAGGAAAGGAAGGAAGGAAGGAAGGGCCCTAACCTGTTTGGCTCAGTGGATAGAGTGTTGGCCTGCAGACTCAAGGGTCTCAGATTTGATTCTGGTCAAGGGCATGTATCTTGGTTGTAGGCACATCCCCAGTAGGGGGTGTGCAGGAGGCAGCTGATCAATGTTTCTCTCTCACTGATGTTTCTAACTCTCTGTCCCTCTCCTTTCCTCTCTGTAAAAACTCAATAAAAATATATATGAAAAAAATATGTCACTGTGTGTCTTTCCAAACATAGAAAGGAAGGAAGGAAGGAAGGAAGGAAGGAAGGAAGGAAGGAAGGAAGGAAGGAAGGAAGGAAGGAAGGAAGGAAGGAAGGAAGGAAGGAAAGAAGGAAAGAAGGGAGGAAGGAAGGAAGGAAGGAAGGAAGGAAGGAAGGAAGGAAGGAAGGAAGGAAGGAAGAGAGAGAGAGATAGAGGAAGAGAGATCATCTATTGGCTGCCCCCTGCACATCCCTACTGGGGATAGAGCCCACAACCCTGGCTTATACCCTGACTGGGAATTGGACCAGCGACCTCGTAGTGCATGGGACAATGCCTAACCAACTGAGCCACGCTGGCTAGGCAAAGCTGAATATTTTATGGATATTTTTATTCCTTCATTTTTGAAGAGCTTCTTCATATGAATTAGCCATTGTAAAATAGGATTGTTTTTCATCCTAATGGCTTATAATAACTCTTTACATATTAAATAAATTCACTTTTTAACATATATTTTAAAAATATTTTTATTGATATTCTTATTTTGTTTCTAGAGTGGGTTTTCTTTTTTTGCAAGGGTGGGGGGGAATACCTCATTAAATCTAAAAGGATTCTTTTACTTATATATTCATTGTCCTCAGATCAACTTTAATAATAGATTTTTAAAAATACCTTAGAGAAGAATAGATTCAATATTAATAACTGAATCTTGAATACTTAATGAGCAAATATTCTATCATAGCAACCTCTGAGATACTAAATACCTACCTAATTCCATCCTCTTTTATTCACTACCATAGGTCGGCCTTTGTATCTTCTCACCTGGATTTCTGCAACTGGCCCTAACCTGTCGCTACCTGTAGTCTCATTTAAACCATATTTCATCACTGACAAAAAAAAAAATTGCCCCCCCCCAAAATGTGATATATAAATTTTATGTCACATTTCTGCATGGTGTCCAACTGCCTTCATGATAAAATCCAAACTCCCTAGCACAGGCCCTTCTCTACCGGCATCCCACCTGATTTCCTGGGCCTTCCTTCTATCTCCATGTCATACGCATTCCAGCCATAACAAACCCATTATAGTTCTCCAAACATGCCTGTTGCTTCATAGATTTGTAAAACCTACTGTTATTCCTTCTACGTAGAACTCCCTTCCTCTCTGTCACTACTGGTAACTCATTTGTTTTTTTGTTTTTGTTTTGTTTTTTAAGATTCAACCATGTCTTTGCATCTTAGGGAGATGCCCTCTCTTTTGTTCCTTTAGGTATATGGCCTTCCTGCTTTCATAGTGCTTCTGGCATTTTTCTCTCTTAGCACTTTTGAGCATTTACTAGTCTGTGTCTTCCAGAAGACTATAAATGTGGTGACAGCCTCTCTAGCCCCATAATTCAGGGTCCCACACAGGGTATGACACATTAGAGGCCATTAAGTTTTTGCCAGTTAAATACACAGACAAATGAACATTTCCATGTTTTCTCAGGAAAAAGTTAATATACCACCATCAAAGTTTTAAATAAGGATTAAACAAAATAGCAGAAGAGAGAAATAATTATTTAAAGAATAGTATTACTTAGAGTATTTAGTACTTGTTTTTCTGCCTTAATTTCCACATTTTTAGGTCTAAAATAATAATATCAAGCAAACATCTTCAGAAGATAAAGTAGGGTAGAAAGAAGATTAAGAAACTTGGTTATAAATGTTTCAATATACCAGTTGTTGGTACAAAACTCCAGGAGACCTAAGAACATCTTCTTTTCAAATATAAAAACATTAAAAGTTATTGAATAATGTAATATAACTAGTTTTTAGAGGAGTAATGCAAAGTAGTTCCTTTTTACGTGGAACCCTTGATTTGAAGATACTGAGAGGAAAATGCAGAGTTAGATTTTGGAAAAGATGAGAGAAGATTAATAAGATTAGATAAACTTCAAAGTTGCTAAGAGACTAGATCTTAATTGTTCTCACAACGAAGTTATACACCTTAAGTATATACAATTTTTATTTGTCAATTATACCTCAGTAAAGCTGGGGTGGAGGGAGAGAAGGACTGCACACATTCACCTTGCAATAAAGAATCCGGCATAGTACTGCCAGAGTGGCTCAGTGGTTGAGCATCTACCTATGAACCGGAAGATCACAGCGTGATTCTCAGTCAGAGCACATGCCTGAGTTGCAGGCTCAATCCCCAATGTGGGGCATTTGGGAGGCAGCCAACTAGTGATTCTCTTTCATCATTGATATTTCTTTCCCTCCCTTCCTCTCTGAAATCAATAAAAATATATTTAAAACAAAAAGAATGAATCCAAAATAAAGTTTGGCCTAGAAGATTCCAAGTGGGTAACAAAGTTACCTGGTCAAATATTTAGGTGAATATCCCTAAATCATCTGGCCTAAACAACCTAGATACTTAATTAATATAATCATTCTTTATTTTCCAGTTCAGTTTGCCAGAGTGGGTTGTGCAGCAAGAAAAACAAGGATAAAATGGGAGCCCTGAAGAAAGGCAATGTGGATGCTAAAGTGGAAAATGTGGCCATGAGGAAGTGAGCTGGGGGCCCTCTCAGGACCCTGCCTTGTGACCGAGGTGACCTGTCCTCTCTATTGGGACAGAAGGGACAGCAACTCAGAGATGTGTGAGCTTGGAAACCTACTGGCTTCACCACCTGAACTTAAGAGGACAGGGATATGGCTGTCTATAGAAATCTCATCCCTTTTTTGAATTTCAAATTCTATCTTCTTCAGAAAACCTTCCCTAAGTCAGCCTATATGCTTTATAGTCAATTTGCAGTAATTTAATACCTTATTAAATAGCCTCTGTACATCATCACCTTACTAGCTTATAATAGTCTTCAGGACAGAAATCACGTTTTGGGCTTTTAAAAATATCCACAATGCTCAGGGGCGGATTGAGGATGTAATAGGTGTTCAACAAATAAGTGTCTGATGGTAAAGTTGAAAGGAAGAAACGGAGTGGGTAACAAAGTTACCTGCTCAAACATTTAGGTGAATAGCCCCAAATCATCCCTTCCTAACTTACAGGAAGAATACCAGAGATGGTTGGGTCCCCTTCCCATATCCTCAAATCAGAGGGCTGAGGTGCACCTAGTACCTTTTTCTCAGAAGAGGGCTATCCTAAATGCAAATGACGTCTCAAAGCCCTACAAAGGACAACCGGGAAAGCACAGTCCCCTGTAAATCCCCTTGGGGACCAGGCTCTCCTCTCCCTGCCCGAGTCTGCACGGGAGTGTGCGTGGTGGGGGAGGTTGAGGTGGGGTGGGAGGGCATTGGCAAGAGGGAGGAGAGAGACTCCACGCAGTGATTATGTGGAGGGGATTTGCTATGTCTCCTTCCTCCCCTCACCCCTCTTTCTTTGTGCTTTTTCTCCGTGTTCCTCGCTTTGTCCCCTTTTCCTCGTCCCCTTCTTCTGCATTTGTCTGGGAGGATCCTGGAGTGTTCCTTTGATCGACTCAATCTTTCTCTGGCACTTGAGTTCTGATTGGCTGAAGGACTTAGGGAAAAAAAAACTTTAATTAAGTAGATAATCTCTCCTTTGGAAGTTTTGGCAGCTCCATTTCACCTCCCCTTAACTCTGTTTGGGATCGCTTACACACCAAGGAAGTTGGGGTTCGAGGAGAATCCCATCCCACTACCAGGAGGAGAATACTTCCCATCTTAGCCCTCTGTTTCCCCAGCTTTTAGAATCTTCTATCCCTGTTACTCCAGAGGATTATGTTACTTATGAAGCCTTCTGTGCGCATCTTTCTTTTCACCTGTGTCCTCCAGCTCAGCCATACCTGGTAAGTAACCTGGAGCTTAGAGTTAGGTAAATGCATGTCATAAATGGGAGAGAGCTCGTTTTCTTTCCCGGGAATGCAGGACATGTTGGGATCTCTCGGAGGAAAAAGTGGTCCAGGGAGTAGGGCTCTTCCAAATTTGTGGCTGATTTCAGGAAATCCTTTGGCCCCCACCACCAATAAAAGAATTAAAATATGGGGGTTCCAATTTTTCTACATTGCTCTCTCACAAATATTCTATCTACATGGGGTTTATTTGGAAAGACAGTAGCCCTTTTCAGCAAATTCCGATTTCGGCATTGTGGAGAAGAGGAAGGTGGTTCAAAGCAAGTCCTACTGTATGTTGGATCTGATCTTTGAGGTGAAGACAGAAATTCAATGGGATCTTATTTTGCTCTGACTTGACTGTTTTCAGAATATTCTAAGTAATAGCTCATATCGTCACTTCCTAGAGATTAAAAATTAACTACCGAGTTGGTACCAGGTTAACCAACATGTTTGAAATTAAATATTTTAGGAACCTAAACTTTTCTACAAATTTGTTTAATCCATTTGCAAATATTTCTAAATTGCTCAGAAACTAAGACAGCATGTGTGAAAGTGTTTTGTAAACTATAAACCACCACACAAATGATAGATGAGGTGATCATCATTTGCACTTAGCTCTTGGAAAACAAATAAAGTATCTATACGTGGAAAAGTTAATAAGCAAGCAAAATAACATGCAGACTGTGGTAAGATCTAGGAAATGCATGTTGCTAGGGTGTTTGGAGTTCCTTCTCAATTAAGATATGAGCTCAGTCTCTCTTCATCAGTTCTCACTTCGACCATCTATTTAACCAAGTTACGAATCCAATTGCTACATAAACTGTTGAGGAAGCAAGAATAGGGGTTTCTTTGCTGAAATCAGCTTCCTGTGCTAATTGAGAGTGTATTCTTATCATAAATGAGTATAGCCGTCATTATTAAGAGAGTGGATAAGAAGTAAGCCAAATTAATACAATTTGCTGGCTAGTGCAATAATTTGCGACATTTCTGATTATAAACTGAACCACCAAATAATTGGTCCGTTTTTAATTGGTATTTTAATTAAATATTTCATGTCAAAAAAAAATTCTTCCTTCTCTCTCTCTCTGTGTCATGAGAACAAAAAGACAAAAGGGAGAGGAGACTAGTTCAGAGAATTTCTACTGATGCTCATGGTATTCTTCAGCTGATTCAGTATCAGCAAAAGAGAAACACGAGATTCCTTCCCCCAGTCACCAGGGCAGAGTGAAGAATTGTTCTATAAAAAATACCTTTACTGTGTGTCCCTTCCCTGCTGGAGAGGGTCATGTTCACTTCATTCCGATATTGACACTGCCACACTGAAAGGTGGCCGGGCTGCTTGTCTGTCCAAATTCAAGTGTCTGGATTCAAAAAGAAAGAAGAAAAAAAAGAGATGTGAAAGAAAATTCTTACTTAAGAAACAGGGTTTAAGACCCCCTTCTCACTTTCCCTGACTTTGAGGAGAAAATGGACAAATCTGGATAATGCAATTCGCTTTCTTAATTTCATTCTATAAGCTTCTATTTGGATTATTTGTACTTTGCTGAGTCTGATGTTGGTAGCATTTGAGAGGTGATTTTTAAATGTAACATTCAGCCTCGATTATTCTTATAATGGAACTATTGGGGTTTTGCATAAGGTCATCTTTCCCTTTGTGCCAAGCAGAGAAATTTGACCAACCGCAGCTTTCAGATGCTTCCCTTAGTACTTCATTATCAACCTTTTATGTGGGGACCTCAAAAGCATTTAACAAACAGAGGATCACAATTTCTGCCTGGCTGTTCAATTGTAGGCTGGCCTGAAATTACTGCCCAAAAGAGTTCATCAACCGAAATTCCTGGGCTTGAAAAAAGAAAGGAGAAAAATGACACGTGCCTACAATGTGCAGTTTTACTAGGTATCTTAGTGCAACAAAATTGTGGGGAAGAGCATTCTCCATAGTTTTCACTTGTCTGGACCCTTTTGAAAGAATGATTCTTTAGGAACTTGAGAAAAATATTTTTTAAAATTTGTTTTTTCTTAATCATGAATGGCAAAAAAAAAAAAGAATTAAAGGAAGGAAGAAAAAAAGAAAGAGATGAGTATGGGAAAGAATGATACAGCCAAGCAAAGGGGTGATGCGTATAATGGTGGCTAGAGATGAATTCATTGGACTGTCCACTTCCAATACATTTTACTCATCTGGAGTGAATGGACCTAGAACATGTTTCTCCTTAACTGTTGACTTCATTTGACTCCAAATAATGTCTCATAATGATACTGGGTCTTTCCAGTTCATATTCTCATTCTCTCTCTCTCTCTCTCTCTCTCTCTCTCTCTCTCTCTCTCTCTCTCCCCCCCCTTTCTCTCTCTCCCTCTCTCTCCCTCTCTCCCTCTCTTTCCTTCTCTCTCTAACTCTCTCTCATCAACGCAATAACCAAATCAGAAAGATGCACTGGGACACAGAGGTTAACCGTGGCTCTAGTCAAATTCTTCAACAGAGATCACTACCCTTAGTGTTTCCCAAAGAGATTTAAACACGGTCAGTTTATTTGCTGCAGGAGAGCAAGACTACATGAAATCTTGTTTTAAAGCACTTTTTGAAATACATCATCCCTTGTGTCTCTTCATTTACGTTTTTAGAGTAACCTGTCTATGGCTCTTGAAATTTCAACTGTGGACAACATGCAAAACCCCTGATTAGCAAAGGCTTCAGTTATTAAGTGGGAGGTGTCCCTGAAACCATATTTTAATGAAGCATCGTTAGCTATTCTCTGCGTATATGTGCAACACTTTTTCATAATATATGTGTATATTATGACCAGTGAAATACGCAGCCCATTTAAAACCATTGAGTTCATGGTAATGTGTCGTCCTATTGAGTTTCTGTTGAGTTTTCCCTCTAACGGATTCAAAAAGCACACGGACAATCAAGTGGGGACCCGCGAAGCTTTGCCACCCACTGGAAAGGGCTGTCAGGGGAACGAAGTCAGGTGTGAGGAACTGCTTTGGAATCTGGAAAATAATATGCCAATCAACGATCTACATGCTTAATAGTTTCCCTGGTCAATAAAGAAAAGCTCATAGTCCACTACAAAAGGCGGGGGTCGGTGGGGTAACTCTGAGCAGGATTAGGCTGGTGGTATGGCATGGAAGGTTCTAAGGGCTTGAGACATGATCAGGGAAGCTCAGTGCCCAGTTTTGTCATTGATTTCCTCAACCCCTTGAGACCTGAGTTTTTCCATTCAGAGTTTCTATTTCCCCTGTTATAAATAACAACAACAGTACAAACTAATATCATTATTATTATTCGCAAAGGCTTTGTGGTCCAGAGAGGAGACACTTTGTTCAAGCTTTTCTTATGGAACCAGTTTGCATAAGTGAGGAGGAGGGTGCTCTCCAGTGCATCTTTATTTGTGCATGTGTGTGTGATGATAGGACACAAAGAAGGATCTCCTTTGTGTGACATTATACAGAGGTAAATGGAATATACATAATCAGAAGAAAAGGAATTTCAACCCAACCCCTGTCTCTTCCATGAAGTTTACTCCCCCACTCCTTGCCCCCCGCCCCACCACTTTTACCCAGCTGGGACAGATGGCTTAGTGCTGGTTTATATTGGGTAATGCTAGTTTCTCTTGGAACTGTTAATAAAAGCCCTTTCCCCCTGGGCTCCATTTATCCTTCCTGTGTCTATTAGAGGTAGAGGAGAACTCAGAGGGCTTAGAAAGAGAGATCAGTACAGTTTTATTTATGGTAAACTCTCCTTTATTTCCCCAGAAAGCAGATTTTTCTTCCCAGGTAAAAGATCAGACTGGTTAACAGTTGGAGGGAACTCTGAGCTTAGTTCCAGTAAATAAGGGTTCCTCCCTCCTTCCCCCCTCCATTTGTCTCCCATCTGAAATGTGCCTACACTCCGAGGGCCTCTTAAAGAAACCACACAAAACTATCATCCACCCTGAGCAGACTCTCTTGTCTCATTATAAGCCAAATTTTTATGGTTTGCTCTTCTCAGTCTTTATCGTAGGTCCTTGTTATTGATCATCTCATCTCTCTATATCCTTCTTAGGTCAGAGTTTTCTCCAGACCAAGAGAAATCAGACCATCGGGGGTCATTTAAATTCACTGTTATTTGTCTAGTCCAAATTCACTTTTCTTAACAGGTGTTCTCCAATGTCAGCCCCGGAGCGGCCAGACTGAGGCTGTGCTTCAGCTGTCTCAGCAGACCCTGTAAGAAGGCCAGTAGTTCGGTATTTCTATGAAGCTCCATAGGTGGAATTCTTGTGTTTTCCAGGCCAAGCTTAAACCATCCTGCATAAGAATGAATTCCTCCTTCATTCAAGACTATAATTCTGTAATTCTCCCATATATGCAACTAGATAGAGATAGCAGTTATATTTTTAAATATGTATTTTAATTAAAAACTGTAATTCTCTTTTGCAGTTTTTCATAACCAAATCGGGAAGATTTGGTTATTAAAAACTCAGTCCTTTTCATTTATTCAGCCTCTTCAGGTTCACCATATCGGACTCTGAAGTTTCCATTCCAGGCCAATATCCAGGATAATAAATAGCAAGCCAATAGATGGGCCATATTATCCTGTCTGGCATTTCTTCATGTTAATCCAAGGTGTCTGGTGCAGCCCATATTGCATAGATTATTGCTTCAGGAGTATTCTGTTGTTTAATTTTATATTATTGAAATTTTTTTAAAAAAAACAAAACACCATAGAGCAGTACATATAACAACCCCCAATAACTCAGCTTCAACAGTTATCAATCCCTGCCTAAACTTGTTCATGTGTACTTTCTGTAGCATTTTCAACTGCATGTATTCTCTTAGTCTAAATCTTCCCAATATACTGTTGTGGTTCAAAATAGTAAGAAGGAAGACAGGAAAAGGAACCCCCTACCCCATGTTCAAGAGATCTAGTGCCAGTAATCAGAGATCTTGGGGAACACCCTACAGATATGACCCCCACTGGGGTGAAAAATCAAGAACACAAATCAGTAACAGGAGAATTTGTTTGTGTTTGAGCTGTGGCTCCTCGGATTGAGGCGAGGACATTTTTACCATCCATGGATTTAGTTCCATTAAGTACTGAAAACGGTACCCACGTGCCCAAGCCTGCCACTTTTCCTACCTTCAACTGTTCCCTGGTGGTTTCATAGGGCAAGTCATGCACACCTACCTTCTTGCTCCTGACTTAAACTGGCATTGCATCCATCAGTGCAATTGAGAACGTGAATATTTTCTAAAGTCCCCACTCCGGGGACCAAGGTAACAAGGTCAGAAAACAAAACCAAATGCTCTGCTTCCATAATGGCCCTGGGCGGGGTTCCCGCAATCCCAGGCTTCCTGGGAACAGCGGCTCTGAGCCGTTCCTTAGCAGCTTTCACTGCGAGCCCGCGGAACAGAGAATGAGCACAGCTTATTCCCAGTCCGGGTCCTCATTTAAATGCTAAGCACTGAAGTGCTTTTTTGTCGCTCAGTGTTTCTCAGCAGAGGTGGCTACAATACATAAAGAAGGAAGGAAATGAGGACAGGGAAAGACAGCCTATCTCTCTCTAAAATATCCCGGAACACAAATGGCATTTCACGTTCGGGGAATAAGATTATCCCTCGGACATGCGTGATTTGCCTGAGAAAGAATCTGCCTGAGATGGTTTGGCAGGAACCCATGATACACAGTTGTCCTGAGGGCTATTATGTGGTCTTTGCCAGTGATTATTTGTCAAGGACTGGATTTGAGATCATGTGGGTTTTGAATATAAAATGTTAACGTAAGACGGCTACCACATCTGACGCATCTGTTTAACTTTTCTTAACTTGTTCATGAGACTTTTTAAAAAAATACGTTTTAGGGCACTGCCTTATGACTTAGAAAATTCGCATCTATAAAACAAATTTTGAGAATTATTTTTAGGGCTGAATTCCCTTTGAAGAAACAGATGAAGTTTAAACAAGTGAAACAGCTATGGGGGTATGAGCTAAACCTGTATAATTCTTCATTTTCTTGGAAAAATACTTCTACTTGGCCCGAATCTCCACTGCCTTTCTCTTTCCTTTCAACACTATCCATACTCCTTCAATGAGTCTGTACTAGTAGCTGCTTTAGTTTCATAACGGTTCGGGCACTGTATTCTGGCTTCTGTTCTGTTGCTCTACCGAAATAGAGCTACGCTCTAATATCACCTTTGTTCCCTCTGGACAAATTTTTAAGTAGGAAGAAATTTGTCTTTGAAATTCTGAACCCTTCCCTTCCCTATAAGACTTCAGATTATCTTGTGACTTCTACTTCCTAATCCTTTCCCTAGCTAAATAGGAAAGTGCCCGATTTCAATTACTTATTAGTCACGCTGTTGTTCACCCTTGAAAAACATTTTAAAACTTAGCTCTAATTATACGGTGAATTATAACTAGCTTAGATATCCTTGAGTATTGTCAGAGCGGGTAGTAAAAAAATTGGGACCCATAGGATATTATTTCAACCTGCTTAGTAAGGCCTATCTTCTCTGTAATTTGGTGTGTATGTATATATCGGTGTGTGTGTGTGTGCGTGTGTGTGTGTGTTCTGTGGGTCATATGCTATAGCCAATAGAGGGAATCACAAGGAAGCTTGCTCAGAGAAAGCTGTGCTTGGGCTGTCCCAGGCCCAAGGCATCTTGTGTGTTCCATAAGGTAAAAAGCAGGCGGTCAGATATTCATTTCAAGAAAAACTTGCTTCACTGAACACCTTCTGGCTACAGCTCCAGGCAGCTCCCTACTCTGTTCACTCTCCTTAATCTCTCTCCCTTCGCCCCCCGCCTCCCACCTTCTCCCTGTACTCTCTCTTTGCTAAATCTCCAGAGAGAGAGAGAGAGAGAGAGAGAGAGAGAGAGAGAGAGAGAGAGACCCATCTACATTCATTCACTACTGCTTCTCCTTTCCCCTGGGCCATCACCCCAAGTTATAATTACACGGTCCCTCCTGGAGTAGGCCAACTAAACATACTTCATGACCACAAGACTTCTTGTGGACCTCAAGAAATGAGATTACAGGGTAGAGAGAAGCCAACCCTATTATTCACAGACTTGTGAGGAACGTGTAGAGAGGGAGAACAAAGGTTGGAGGGTGGGTAGGGGGGACAGAAGGCACTGAAATGAAAGTCCTGAGCATTGAGAGGAAAATATCAAATTCTGGATATTCACATGCAGACTCTTTGCTTTCTAAAAATATATGAGGGGCCGAAACCGGTTTGGCTCTGTGGACAGAGTGTCGGCCTGTGGACTGAAAGGTCCCAGGCTTGATTCTGGTCAAGGGCATGTATCCTGGTTGCAGGCACATTCCCAGTAGGGGTTGTGCAGGAGGCAGCTGATCGATGTCTTTCTCTCATCAATGTTTCTAACTCTCTATCCCCATCCTTTCCTCTCTGTAAAAAAATCAATTAAAATAAAAATACACACACACACACACACACACACACACACACACACACACACACACATGAGGGGAAGGGGAAAGGGGAATCCTAACTGGAATTTAAGCTACACCAACCACTGGGATTTGAACGTACCCAGGCACACTTGGCAAACTAGTAGGGCTGGCCTGCAAGAATCTTGTTGCATGAGACTTAGTGCTCTCCTGGGAAGAAACTCCCATACTCAGGGAGCGGGAGTCTGGCATACAAAGTTGGCCTAGGAACAGGGTCCTGGTCATGCAAAGGGAGAAGGAAGTGTGAAGATAGCTTGGTGCTTGGCACTCCTGGTCCATGCCCATCTGTGTCACAGGCTATCTGGAATCAGGCACGCGTTCTCACCATGGCAGCTAAACTCCCAACCATACAATGCAATGTGCTACCGACCACGTCATAGGCTATGCTAGTTTGGAGAATTACCCCCAAACAGGGGTAAATGGTTGCAATATTGGATAGTGGCTTAACCCTCTCACCTATCACTAGACATAACTGACAAAGAATAGGAACTTGCAATTTTTCATGGACTTTTAAGATGGTAAGCAGTAATAAATAATGATTAAAGATTTCTTCAAATGTTATCAAACGAAGACAAGCATTGAAAATTAGAGGGCATAGATATATGGATAATAAATATTAGATCAAAAAAGACTGACAAACAAACAAAAGAAAGTCAGAGGTTTTTCAAGAGCTAAAAGAAAAATTGTGACATTTGTATTTGGGTTGATCTAAAGTGCTTCCCTTTCTGCCCCAGATCCCTAGGGAAAAAATGTACTGGTGACCAGACATATTATAGAATAGACAATTTAGCAGACAGTATGGCCCAAGAGAGAAGCTGCATATTGCTGAAAGCCGTGAGTGTTTGAGGAGCTATAGTGCCCTAGATCAAGAAACTTTGTACAGTGGTTTGATTATGGCTAGTGTATAGCCACTCTGGTCCCTAGAGTAGACACAAAGGCAAATGATAAAAGGTGCACAGAGCTCTGCTTTAGCAGTTACCCATAGCCTCAAAACTACTAATGCATCCGTATCTGTTGTCTAACAAGAGTTGAAAAGATATTTAGTAATGAAGAGACTAGCAAGGATTTAGTCTATACACAACAGAAGGAAAAGAACTTGTAAATGTTAATAGTAGGGGAGTCGTGGCAGAAAGTAAAGAGGACAAAAGGACTTGTGTGCCCAGCCTTGATGGGAATGAGAGCAGAAGCTACTACAGTGAAACATTATTGTGAAGGTTCAGAATGAATGACAGAGAGTCCTGATTGCTCTTGCAAGTTCTTACTATTGGTAAATTAACTTGGGAGAATGAGGAGAATGAATTAGACTCACTTGAGGATTGATGACAAGAGTAAGGAGTCAGTCTAAGAATGTAAAATAGCCTGGCTGGTGTGGCTCAGTGGCTGAGCGTTGAACTATAAACCAGGAGCTTGCGGTTCTATTCCCTGTCAGGGCACATGCCCAGTGAGGGATGTGTAGGAGGCAGCTGATCAATGATTCTCATCATTGATGTTTCTCTCTCTCTCTTCCTCTCCCTTCCTGTCTTAAATCAATAAAAATATATTTTTAAAAAGAATGTAAAATAATAGTAATGGCATTAAAGCATCTGTGGGTGGAAGTAGTTAGCATGTTTCCTAGAAGACTGATGGCCCCTAGACAAAGACTCAGAATCCCTGTAGATGCATATTCCACCCACCAAAAAATGTTTTATTCCTGGTACGGGGAATATGGGCATAAGCAAGTCAGCTGTAATTACCAGGAAAACATTCTATACTACCAAGGAAAACTGCAGGGAAGGAAAGAGATCTATGACTTTAGTGTTCAACCCAGAAACCCAGCCCCTCGGAGCAGTAACCAGTGAGAGCTTTGAGAGCTATTAAACCTGGAAGACGCTCCATCCAGATGTGAAAGAAAGAGGAGAATGTTCACCAATTTATTACTGTTGTAGATGGAGCATCCATTTTCTAGAAGATTGACATAATAATAGTTGGATTTCTCTGGTAACTAATGCTGTTAAGCATCATATCATGCACTTGTTGGCCATTTGTTTACCTTCTTTGAAGAAATGTCTCTTAAGATCCTTTGACCATTTTTTACTTGGTCTATCAATGCGCTTTGTATATTCTGAAAGTAAGTGTCTAATCAGAATCATGACTTATAAATATTTTCATTCGGTGGGTTGTATTTTTACTTCCCTTCTTGGTGCCTTTTGAAGTATGAAACTTTTTAATTTTATTTATTTATTATTATTTTTTAAAATATATTTTATTGATTTTTTACAGAGAGGAAGGGAGAGGGATAGAGAGTTAGAAACATCGATGAGAGAGAGACATCCATCAGCTGCCTCCTGCACGACCCCTACTGGAGATGTGCCTGCAACCAAGGTACATGCCCTTGACCAGAATCGAACCTGGGACCTTTCAGTCCACAGGCTGATGCTCTATCCACTGAGCCAAACCGGTTTTGGCAAAACTTTTTAATTTTAATGAAGTCCAGTTTATCAATGTTTTCTTTGGTCACTTGTGTTTTTGGAATCAGATTTACAAACAAACAAAACATTGCTTGACCTCAGATCACAAAATCTTAGTATCTATATTTTCTTCTAAGAGTTTTATAGTTTTAGTACCTACATTTAGGTCTATGATCTATTTTGAGTTAATTCTTGTATATGGCGTAAGATATGGGACCAAATTCATTCTTTTGCAAGTGGATATCCAGTTAGTTGTTCCAACATCATTGGTTGAAAATATGAAGACTAGGGGAGATTTAAGAGAACAGTATGAGAAAAGGCTTAGAGGCATGAATTTATGGTGTTCCGGAATAGCAACTGGTTTGGTTTGGCTAGAGGCTTGGACAAGAAGGGATATTTCATGGGAAATTAAGCTGAAAAGCCATAGATGGTTAGATTATGGAGTGCTGTGAGTGCAAGAGTTGAAAAACTAAGGAAGATACTTGAGCAGGATATCAGAATCAGGCTTTCAGAAGATTGATCTAGCTGCAGACTGACTATACACTGGATTGGAATGGGGTAAAAATTATAACGAGGGAGGTCAATTAGTAGGGCTTCTACAATGGTCTAAGTTGGAGGCCACAAATAAGATATGAGTGAGAATTCCTGAGACAGTGAGAGAGAAAAGGGAGCTGCTAAGTGAAAAGTATAACAGAGGTAAAATACATGCAAGACTTACTAACTTATAGAGAAAATGGATTGCGAGAGATGTGGGGAAATAGTGGCTCTATTAACAAAACATAGTAAGTCAGGAGAAGTGTCAAGTTCACAGGGAATATTAATTGGCTTTTATTTATTTCTATTTTTAAAAATATATTTTTACATGGATTTCAGAGAAGAAGGGAGAGGAAGAGAGAGAGAGAAACATCGATGATGAATCATTGACCAGTTGCTTTCTGCACACCCCACACTGGGGATTAACCTCACAATCTGAGCATATGCCCTGACCAGGAATCGAACCATGACCTCCTGGTTCATAAATCGATGCTCAACCACTGAGCCACACCAGCTGGGCATAAGTTGGCATTTAGACACACTGTCTTTATAATTTGAAACATTCCCAGTGGAGAAGTCCAGCATTCATTTGGTGATGCAGCTCTGGATCTCAAGATGAAAGTCAGGACTGAGGTACAGATTTGGGAGACATTGCCTAACCATGGTTGTTAAGACCCTGGGCATGAATAAGGGTTTTTCTCCTATTCCCCTATCTCTGTAGATAATGGCCCTTCTGTGTCTCAGGTGTATATCATCATGATTTGGGGTGTGTGTGTGTGTGTGTGTGTGTGTACTGTGAAATGATCATTACAATAAATCTAGTTAACATCTAGCACAACAAGTCGTTCCTTAATACTGGCTATTTTGGATATGAGTAAGTCAGCCACAGTGGTTCAAATATGTCTGCAGATAACTCAGGGGCTTCCAACACAAGTCAACTTACGGGAATGCTGTCCAACTAAGGCCGACAGTCGTGTCTCATGGCAGTTGCTCAATTAAATCTGATGAACCAAGTGTACTAGCCCAGCAGGTCACACAAATCCTTACATACTTTGGGGCCTTTGAGGAAAGAAGAATCCTTGCGTATTCTGCGCAACATTCCCTGCAATTCCAACCTAGCATCCTCCCACAGGGAGTCTCCTTACCCAGGCTCATGGCAAAGCTTTCTCCTGCCTTTGCCCCTTGATATTTGTTTTGTTGCTTTGCTTTCCTGTCGCTGTCTGTCCTGGGGGCTGGGAACTGGCCTCTGTCTTGCCTGGTAATGCCCAAGAGTCTTTGGTGGCAGTTACCTAACATCAAAAAACAGCCCCCGAGCCAGAGCACGCAGAGGGCCTGGCTGACTCCTCTGACACTACTCTTTCAGGATCAGAAATGTATCTGCAAACCCACAATGGCTTTAGCAATTATGAGTTCATTTACATTGTTCTGAATTTATTTTTGTTCTTTGCTGGTAGCACCTCTCCCAAGACAGTAGTACTTTTCGGTCAACTTAATTTTACCTGCCAAGCTTTAATGTTTTTTTGTGTGTGTTTTTTCTCATTTATCTCTACCTAATTTACCAAAATGAGAATTGGAAAGAATGACAAGATATGGAGTTGCGATGTGAACATACTGGTAAGAGCAGTGACAGACAATACGTTGCTAATAAAAATCAGTACAGAGATAAGAGAGGAAGAGAGAGACAACCACCTGACTAACTTAACCACAAGGGAGAAAAGCAGTCATAGGAGATCCCCATCAAATCAGGATTTTTCACCTTCGTGTTTATACACATTTACTCCTTTTATTTTTCACATACCCTTTTCCCCTTACCAAGCTTAAAAGTTCTGTTGACTATGTAGTCTTCTACGATTTTCTAAAAATCTATTACATTTATTTCTAAATCTTTTTCATCCTCTCTCACCTGGCAGCCTCCCAGTTTATAAAAAAAAAAACAGTATTATAAACATACTGCTTTAGGAGTTATTTATGTGAAGAGAGTTGGCTAAGCTCTTTTCCCTTCTGATGATGGCCATCATCTTGTTGGCCTTTACAATTGCAGGGTACTTCAACTTTCATGGAACAATACTTAATGATTCCCAGGTTACTTTCTTCCATTATAATGGGAAACGAGCAATAATAGGTAATATGTAGGTAATAATAGGTAATACATTTTCAAACGCTTATCCTGAAGTCCATTTGCCAGGTTACACATGTATGCATTGAATTTTTAATTTTAGACTGGCAGAAGATTGCAAAGAAATGTGCAGAGAAGTCCTACATAAGCCTCTGCCAGTGGTAACATCTGACAACTACCCTATAATATCTATAAAGTTCTATAGTACAATTCTTATGAAGTTTATTCAGACCACCGGTTTTACATACACTCATTGTGTTATGTGTAGCTCGATGCAACTTTGCCACATATATAGCTTTGCATAATCACATCGCAATCAAGACACTTAATTCTACCATCACAAGACTCACTGTTGTTATTCCTTTGTAGCCACGTGCATCCCTCCTCTTTAACCCCTGGGATCCACTAATCTGTTCTCCAGCTCTATGATGATGTATTCCACAATTGTCACATAAGTGAAATCATGCAGTATGTATCCCGTTTAGATTGGCTTTGATCACTCAGTATAATTTCCTGGAGAGTCAGTCAAATTGTCACATGTATCAGTTGTTTATTCCTTTTCATTCTTGAGTAGTAATCCATTGTATGGATGTACCACCGTGATTTTAATACTATTATTGATTTTCTTTTAGAGAGAGGAAAGGAGAGAGAAAGAGGGGAAAACATTAATGTGATCAGCAAACCATTGATCAGCTGCCTCTGCATGTCCCCTACTATGGATGGAGCCCACAACCTGGGCATGTGCCTTGACCGGAGAATCGAACCAACAACCTTTTGGTGCATGGGACAATGCCCAATCAACTGAGCCACACAAGCCAGGCCTTGTACCACAGTTATTAGAACCACTCACTCTTTGAAAAATATTTAAACACTTTCAAATTTTAGGTTACTATGAATAAAGTGCTATGAGTATCCAAGCATAAGATCCTGAGTAAAAATAAGTCCTCATTTCTCTAGGATAAATGCCCAAGAGTGGAACTGCTAAGTCATATGACAAGCCTATTTTTAGTTTTGAAAGGAACAGCCTAGCTATTTTCTAGAGTCAGATTATTTATTTTTGGACTTTAATTACAATTCAGTCCCTAGAAAAATATTCCACTATTTACATCTTTCTGATTAGAGAGCTATCCTCCTTAGAATCCCGATAGTCCTGACTCAATAATTTATTAGCTGGTGACCTTAAATACCTTTTTGAGTCCCAACTTCCTGATTTGTAAAATTGGGATGATAATACCTGCAAGAGTAAGGATGTAACCAAATCGACATGTAAAATACTGCGAGTAGAGCAGCTGTTACACAGTAATGAGTTACTGCTAGCTCTGTTCCCACCCATGGCAAAATAATGATCAGACATTACTCCCAACTCTTTTGGTATTTGGAAAGGAGCGTAAGACATTTTATTGTTTATTAAATAAGTTGTATTTAGTAGACTCCTCGTGCATAATTTTTCCTTCGCAAACCATTTTCCCTTTCTTCCCATCAATTGGATTTTCTAAAGTAATCCTTACAACTCTCGGCAGCAGAAATGAGTTGGGGCATCTCCATCACACTCTGTGGTCTTGTTCTCTTCTAGGTCAGTGAACAATTTTCTGATGACCGGTCCGAAGGTAAGAAAAATACTCCTTTGATTTGTTTAGGTGTCACTAATCTAAGCTTCTTAACTGAAGACTATACGTGTAATTTCTTTTCATTATATCCACACTTTTTAGTGTGCTGTGCCTATTACAGACAAAAACTGTGGCGCAAAGGGAACGAGTGACACCACCAAACCACACAGCATCTGGTGTCAGAGCCAAGGCAACAACTCACGAGTATTGACTCTAAATTCACAGCAGAATTTTTAAAGCCAGAAAAGTCGACAGCCTTTCCCAGGGTCAGGCTTCAGTCACACACCCTTCCCAGGCAGTGGAGGGGTGCAGTGTTTACAAAACTGCTATTGTACCGCATTATCTCTTAAGGACATTTCCAGTTCCAAAATATTATTTCCTAAGGTAGGAGGAGAACAAGTGAAAATTCATGCATGATGTGATTTGGGATCACTCTGGAGAGGCAGAATAGCAGAGCGAACAAAGTCAGGTCTCGTGTCTGATAAACTGCATTTTATTCCTACTTGTGTAATTTGCTAGCTGTGGGGTCTTGGGCAAATGCTTTACTTCACCACGCTGAGCCTCAGCTTCCTAATCTAGAAAATGGTTCCTGTCTGACAAGGTTATTTGTGATGCTAAATGAGACAGCACCTTTAAAGTGCTTGCTCTGTCGGAGGGATGGGAAAGTGGGCAGGAAGAGAGGGGCTTGGCTGCCAGCTTCTGTAAGTCTGAATTCTGACCCTGTGTCCCCGAAGGCTTACTTGATCTACTCCAGCAGCGTGGCCGCGGGCGCCCAGAGCGGCATTGAAGAGTGCAAATACCAGTTTGCCTGGGACCGCTGGAACTGCCCCGAGAGGGCCCTGCAGCTGTCCAGCCATGGCGGCCTGCGCAGTGGTAAGGAAAGCCTCGGCCACAGCTCCCTGGACCCCCTGGCCACAGGTTAGAGCCCCACTCTCCAGGGATGGCCCCTGCCTCCTCTGTACCCAATTCCTCACCTGGTCTTTACGCACAGGTGATCTCCTTCTCTGGGATCTTCTGTTCATCTCTAGCTCCCTTTTTCTCCCTACGAGCTTTTCTCTTTCTTCCCCCAAACCCTCACTGTTCAACAGAGGAGCCTTGTCAATTGGCCAATGGCTTCCTCCCAACATAAATAACATCAGGAGGCAGGTAGGGTCATAATCCCCCATTCCTCTCAGCCCCTTCCCTCAGCAGGCTCAGCAGAGAGGGACAAGGCAAGTGGGGACAGACTTGGAGACCAGATGTCCCTGGTGAAGGGAGAGTGGCCACGCTAGTAAATGAAAGAGCTGGCAGTCAGGGGTCCTTTCAGAACGAGGTGGCACATGCCTCTTCGACTTCCGTGTTCCAGGCGGAAGGGGGATGGGTTCTTGAGAGCCTGGCCTTCAGATCAGCCCTTCCTTAGGCTCTTTCCCACCGAAATCCTTTACAACCACGCATGTCAACACAAAGCTAGCCACCTCTGTGTATGACTGGAGAAGATGGGAGGAGAGTAGGGAAGGGCTGAGCCCAGGGCTGGAGGAGCCCCTGGAGAGAGTAAGGAGCATTACAAAGATGAGGAAATAGGGCAGAGCTGGGAGAGGAAGACAATGATTGTATTGCAGTGGTTCTCAACCTTTCTAACGCCGTGACCCTTTAATACAGTTCCTCATGTTGTGGTGACCCCCAACCATAAAATTATTTTTGTTGCTACTTCATACCTGTCATTTTGCTCCTGTTGAGAACCACTAGCAGGATCACCTAAGACCATCGGAAAACACAGATATTTACATTGCGATTCATAACAGTAGCAAAATGGCAGTTATGAAGTAGCAGTGAAAATAATTTTATGGTTGGGGGTCACCACAACACGAGGAGCTGGATAAAAGGGTCTTGGCGTTAGAAAGGTTGAGAACCACTGTAGGGAGGTGGCATGGCTGGTATTTCTTTGGATTGCGACTCCTCCCTCTAATTCACCCAATTTCTGGTTCCCTCCAGCTAACCGGGAGACGGCATTCGTACATGCCATCAGTTCTGCTGGCGTCATGTACACTCTGACCCGAAACTGCAGCCTTGGGGATTTTGACAACTGTGGCTGCGATGACTCCCGGAACGGGCAGCTGGGTGAGTAGTGATATTGGGATGGGCAGGGCAGGCCAGTAGAGTTCCCTTAAAGAATGAAAAGCTTGGTGGGTAGCTGGGTGGGGAGAAGAGGAATTGTATTCTTCTAAATCAGAGGAAAATCAGGGTGAACCAGTTTAAGCCCAAACCTTAATGTGTCAAACCAGGTTAAATGCCGCAAGGACTCTCCTTCGCCTACTAAATTTCCTTAATTTAACAAATGATGATAAAGGAACAACATTCCCCAGGGAGTCGCTCTCGGTCACTCTCTCAAACACCGTGGGGACATCCTTCCATATGGTCTGTCTCCTTCCCACTCTTCCTCCACTCTTCCTCCTCTCTGCCCTACGGCTCAACTTCCAACTTAGCCGTTCCGTATTATTTCAATTGCTCCCTCTCTCCCTCTCCGTACTCGCACGTTCCTCACCTTTCTAACAGCCGTTTTGTCTTTTCTGGAAGTCTGTCGCTGGCGGGCACACGCACACTCAGCCCAAAGGCCAGAAACTGTGTGAAGATGGGCGCGCAGGCGCCTGGCGGAGAATCCACTCGGCAACTAATTACGTCACGGAGTCCTGAGCAGGTGATAGGCTGAACGTGGGCGCTCAAAAGCGGCAAAAACGAGTCTAGGCTGAAACTAATCTGCAGACAAGGCACTCACCCAACCTTAATCTCCCTTTATCTCAGATTCCCAATTAGAAATAGCTGCTCAACGACCTTCCCTCTCTCCCCTGCTCTGTTCCAGGGGGCCAGGGCTGGCTGTGGGGAGGCTGCAGTGACAACGTGGGCTTCGGAGAGGCAATATCCAAGCAGTTCGTCGATGCCCTGGAGACAGGACAGGATGCCCGGGCAGCCATGAACCTGCACAACAACGAGGCCGGCCGCAAGGTGAGTCCTGCAGCCCCTGGGGCTGGCAGCTGGCTCCATCCATTACCACCCCTTCATTTAAGTTTGGAAAAAACGAGGTACTGAGACGTAGGAGGTACTAGACGCCTCGCACCTTCCACCTCTTCCCCCCGCCCCCCAGAGGCAGAGGCTCCCCACGCACTGAATCCCTGGCCCGCTCGCTCCTCTCCCCCGCAGGCGGTGAAAGGCACCATGAAACGCACGTGCAAGTGCCACGGCGTGTCTGGCAGCTGCACCACGCAGACCTGCTGGCTGCAGCTGCCCGAGTTCCGCGAGGTGGGCGCGCACCTCAAGGAGAAGTACCACGCGGCTCTCAAGGTGGACCTGCTGCAAGGCGCGGGCAACAGCGCGGCAGGGCGCGGCGCCATCGCCGACACCTTTCGCTCCATCTCCACGCGGGAGCTGGTGCACTTGGAGGACTCCCCGGACTACTGCCTGGAGAACAAAACCCTGGGCCTGCTGGGCACCGAGGGCCGCGAGTGCCTGCGGCGCGGGCGGTCGCTGGGCCGCTGGGAGCGCCGCAGCTGCCGCCGGCTGTGCGGGGACTGCGGGCTGGCGGTGGAGGAGCGCCGCGCCGAGACCGTGTCCAGCTGCAACTGCAAGTTCCACTGGTGCTGCGCGGTGCGCTGCGAGCAGTGCCGCCGGCGCGTCACCAAGTACTTCTGCAGCCGCGCGGAGCGGCCGCGCGGGGGCGCCGCGCACAAGCCCGCGAGGAAGCCCTGAGGCTCTCCTCTCCCGCCCCTTTCCCCGCGCGTCCCCGGCTGCTTTTAGAGATCCCAGTAATAGAGGAACCCAGAGGTGCGGACCCCGCACTCGCAAGCCCGGGGATCAGAGAGAGACGCTGCGATCTCCGGAGGTGTCACTTTCCAACCCGTTTCCCCAATCCGGTGGCGCTCTCTGGGAGCTGTCTGAAGGGTCCCCACGGCCCACACTTGGAGAACTTCCTGAGGTTCTAGCTATTGATCTTCTTTGGACGAGGATGAGAATAGGTGGTCCTCCTCCCCTTCCTAGTTGCCCTAACGTTGGACCGTGCCTATGGAGCCTTAGGAACAGGCAGACCCCTGCTCAAATATATGGGGCCCAAGGGGCTGGGGGTTCGGTGGGGGGAGCCATGGCTTCTCTCTTTTGTCCATTTTGCTCCCCCTCCCCCTTCCCCCATTTTCGCTGCCAGTTCTCTATCACGGCTGCATTTTCCTTCTGCAGGGCCACTCCCCAGGAATCTCTAATGCTCTCTCTCCCCTTCCACCTTACCCGCTTTCCCTAAAGCAGCGGTTCTCAACCTGGGGGTCGCGACCCCTTTGGGGGTCGAACGACCCTTTCACAGGGGTCACCTAAGACCATCGGAAAATGCAGATATTTACATCACGATGCATTTAACAGTAGCAACATTTCATGGTTAGGGGTCACCACCACATGAAGAACTGTATGCAAGGGTCGTGGCCTTAGGAAGGTTGAGAACCACTGCCCTAAAGAGAAACTGTGAGGAAACAGACCCGGGTAAAAGCACCTGTTAGGGGACTGGTCCTTGAGGCAAGGGTGGAAGATGAGGAAAGTGGGTAACCTAGAGTGTTGCCTTGCTGAAAACCATCTTGTGATACCAGTGAGACAATGACCTTCCTGAAATCACCACGCTGTTCCAGACACATCCCCACAGTGTCTAGAACTATGTAAGGTCAGATGGCCAGTCATTTCCTTCCCTTTAAAGCACCCTCCTTGCCCCTAACCCATTGCCCCCTAGCAACCATCTCTACCTCTTCTCCTTCCCCACAGGATCCTTGTTCCTCTGAGCCAATACTGAGCTCCATAGAGCCAGTTTCCCGCTAAGGTGTGCACCTCTACAGGCAGGTGTAAGAGAGGAGGAGCTGGGACCCTTCCTTTTCATGAACCTGGTTCTCAAACAGGCAGGATTCAGGGCTTTGAAAACTTTCCTTGAATAAGTAAACTTTCTGCAACAAAACTAGTACTAATAGGAGGTTCAGTAACTTGGATTTTATATTTATTGCAGTCCCTGTCACATGTGCCCTTTTTTCCAGGGACTGAACTTATTCTTGGGGACACAGGAGAAGGCAGGTGGAAGATAACCACCTCTGGGCTCTCCCCTTGGCTCCACCTTGCCAGGACACCATCCTCACTTCCCTGATGGCCTAGTTATTCTGGCCTGACTGAGCCTAATCTGCCACGAACCAGCCACAGCTTCCACAAATACGTTCCCTCAGCAGTGCGAGTTTGCAGCTGTGGTGCTCAGTCTCCTGGTCCGCGTCCAGAAGCAGCACAGCAGGGACTTGCTGAGGAGAGAGGCTGTGGGAAGGGACGAGCCAATCCCCACAGACACTGCGGCCCCAGGAGCTTCCCTCTTCCTCTAGCCGGCCATGGGCTGCTCTCCGGGAGCAGAACCGGTCAGATGCTAGACAGCCTCATCCCGCTTCTCCCAGAGCAGGGAAAGCACAGAGACCGTGTGGGCCCAAGTAGGTCACAGGGGCCAAGGCTCTCCGGGCCAACCTGTGGGTGTGAGGCTCCCATATTCCAAATGGAGACAGTGGCCAGATCAGACCCCAGGCCCTGGCCTCATTCCTATCCTTCTTCTGATCCTACTAACACTTATGAGAAGAGAGGCTCTCCTTCCTTCTTTATAGGGGACACGCTTCCCTCCCGGGTTCCCTAGTGCTGCATTCCCAGCTCCACCAGCGAAACGCCCGTGCTTCTTCCCTCAGCTCTGATCTGGGTCTCTTGAGTCTCCCAACTTGCCCTTTTTCTTCCATCAAGCAGCAGCATATTCCAACCTGGCTATCCCACCTGGCGGAGCTATTGGATAGTGTACATACAGTAAGAAACCTGGAAGGCAACTAGAAAACATAAAAAGCACGATGTTGTAAAGGGAAGCTGCATTCTCCATATTTGATAACTTCAGGTCAGTACTCAAAACATGTCATACTGCCAGAAAGTTCTTCCACAGGTTGTTTTGCATTCCCAAATGGATATATTTGATATCATTCAAGTTCTATAAAGAAAACATTGTTGAGTTACCTTACGTTTGTATTGCTTCTCTTCCCCTCCACACACACTCCCAATATACTTTTTGCATGATCCATTCATTCATTCATTCAACAAACACCAGAGTGGTAAACACTGCACTGCCCTCCCTGCGAGTTTAAATTCTCGCTTAGACTCCATCACAAGGGCTGTGTTGCCCTTACAAATGTGGGCACCCCTGAATGGCTGCTTGGGAAATCACCTTCCAGTCAGCCAGGCGAAGCTTTTGTTTTATAGGTTTAAAGTGATGCTGAGGACGATGTCTAGCTGGTTCCACCAGCGACTAAGTTACATGGGGTGGGCAGTGAAACCCAGGCCCCTTCTCTCTTGTGTGCTCTTCGGGACAGAAACAGAGGGAGGTCCTGAGAAGTGACAAGGACTCTGGGGGTAGGGGGTGGCGGTGGCGTAAAACACTGTCTCCTTCCTGTCCCCAGCCCCAAAGCCTACACACAGGCAGGGCTTTCTTTTCTTGAAAAGAATCTGAGCCTCAATTGGCCTTAGCAGCAGGTTAGGGCAGAGACAGAGACAGGGTCACGCTCAGCGCTGGTGGTGCTGGTGGTGGTGGGAGGGGAGGGCAGGACAGGGCACTCGCCTA